>JAOTQE010080647.1:0-15740 GCA_025631205.1 Nesometra sesokonis
AATAAGCTTTAGGGTGGGTGGAACATTTTTAGGGTGGGCGGCCCCGCCCACTTCCGCCCTGCATAATTACATCCCTGTACATAAGTAAATTTTAAACAATATACAAAGAAATTCTAAGAGATAAATTATCTCAAATGTGTGAAAAGTTACTTCATTTGTCTTCTGCTGGCCAATAAAAAAAGTTCCGCACAATATTTTTATTTTCATTTTTTAATCCCAATTGTTTCTTTTAAAAGTTTTCTGTTCGTATGTCCAACTCAAGAAAGCCCCTTTTGGGCAAACTTATTTATGGCAGGTTTTGCATATTGCCCTGTAGTGGTCAGCCATTATACCATTGTTTAGTTGTGTGTGTTATCTTGGTGTTGGTGCTGGGAATGTGCTACTGTCATATATCTGGTTGAATCATAACATGATCTAACAGAACTTTCTGTAAAAGTGAACAAAATGAAGAGTTTGATGTGTATTCAGTTTTGGAAGAATTGGCTAGTTGGTTTAATAGAGAACTAGAGATTTAAAGGGTCATTGCTTCTAAAATCTGACCCAAAAACTAAATTAAAAAAAAAATTTACTTATTATTTCTAAAAAAATAAACATGCATTCCTTTTAGTTTTATTCTCAATTAGAAAAAGGTAAAATTTATTTAACTGATTTAGGCTAAGCCTAAACGATCTCTTTGATACTTCTCCATTGCTAAGGTAATAGGTTGTAGATTGATACTATGATTTTTTATGATCCACCCCAAAAATATTTTTTTTTATTATTTAGCATTTTTTTTTAATTTTTGGAAATAATAACGTGATATAAATATGGTAGATCAATATGATACTTATAAATTTAAATACAATATAGTCAAATTTATAATGTTTTAATTTTCTTTTTACTTTGGAAGAAATGAGCTTTTAAATTAAACACACAGTTGATAAATAATTGAAAGATTTATATACAGTGACTACTTTTTATGACATAATAATAAATTTGCTGTGCAAGCCATTGATATTCAGAAATGACATATAATTTAAGCATGGTTAATAATTCTGCAAATTTTATTGTTGTATTTCTCTTTTCAGTTGACGTTAGCTGATTGTAATTTTAACCATCCAAATCATAATTTAACATTTTGTCGTATACAACATGAAAATCATACCAAGCCACATGTGAGTATAAAGTTATTAAGAAATTTAAAATAAGCAAAATATTTTGAGTTATGATGTCTAATTTTATGCTGGCATAAAAGCTCATTCCAATCATTTTATTTCTGTAAAAATAACAGAATTGTTGTTGAAATTTACCAGAAAAACGTCCAGGATGGAAAACTTAAAAAATCCCACTCTGTAGAACTAACCCGGGCCACAGGACATTGAATTTTCCAGAGTGAAATATGTCCAGTAAATGTTGACAATGTTGTATAACTGCCCTTGAATGTCCAAGGAAAATAGTGTGACAGAGACTGTGTTCAGACTTACAAAAATTAGGCTGTAATTTTAACACATAGCCCCTAGGCATACATTGAGCAATGTTCAGACTTTGGTAATATATACAGGTAAAATGGATGGGCCTGCATTATGTAATCAAGGTTACAAATACTCAATGGAATTGGATTAGCACTGAGTTTACCTGTAAGCCTCTTCAATCATATTACCAGATGGTCCTGATTGGTCTGTCGGGCAATAACCAGTGCGTTGTGACCCTGGGTAGCAAGTCAAAACGTTTACCATAGCTTATAATAAAACTAAATAATCCAAATGCGAACGGGACTGGTCTTGGTAATTCCTTCGCCTTTTAAATCCCTGTGCAGGAGCGGCCACAGAATAAATTTAAGGGGGTTGTACAGAGTCAAAATCCTATAATTGGGGCGACCTATGACCTCCGATGGAGTTAGTAACGAATATGCGCGCACACAAATTATTCTCTGCCAGCCCCAGAAATGTCAATATTGATATACGATGAAATGGAATTTACATTTAGTAGAACCATGCCGTACAACTTTTGGATTTTGTATGTTATGACAAGAAAACTATAAAATGAAGGTGTTGCCCGAGCAACTAGGGTAACGCCCCTGTGTCCGCCAGTGCTGTGTGATTGATGACTCTAGTTAATGCAAGTTAAAATCCGTTTGTATATTTTTAATTCATAGAGGTCCAAATTGATGAAGATTTTAACACAGACACTGATGAATAGTTTTGTGAAATTCTTCTCCTTTTTAAATCCAGTATGAATGCAACTTTAGTTGGTGAAGTTAAAGGGCAATTCTGGGGTTGAAATTCCTATTCATAAATCTATAGAACAAATAGTTGTGACCTAACATAAAAATTTCACAACACTTAGACAATGAGATAATGCTGAAAAACATGTTGCAAACTGAGCCCCAATTCAAAAGTGGGTCTACTACTCAAATTACGCAGTGTTAAAGACAGGCCTCGAATTTGGGCTTTGTAGGGGCACGTCTATTTTTGGCTTGATTTTAAGTGGTACTACAGGGCACCTGAGGCCATTTTGTACAAATTGTATCCTTATGTATTACTGAAAATAAGGGGCACCAAGCCAAAGTGGCCTTGATGATGGTCAAATTTTTAAGGCACTGAGGCCAAATGAGAGGGCACTGGCGGCAAATGGCCTTGGTGCCTTGGTTAAATTCGAGCCCTGTAAAGAATAGGAAAATTGAAAATTTTGAAAGGGTTGTGCTTGAAAACCAAAATCACATTACAAATATAACTCACATAATTGTAAAGATTAGCCAAAGTCACATTAGAACAGGTAATTTTTAATGTGGCCTTTGATACGGTTTTTAAACAATTTAAAAAATTCTTAATTTTCATATTCTTACTATGTGTAATATGAGTAGTCGACCCACTTTTTAATTTAAGACCTACTTTGGAGAGTGTTTTTCTTCCTTATTTCATTGACCAAATTTTGTGAAATATTATCAGTTAGGTCACATTAATAGTTCTCTTGGTGTATCTGTAGAAAATTCAATCCCGTAGTTCCCCTTTTAAACTCAGTTTACATTAATAATGTTTAATTCATAGAGGTCACAAACTGATGAAGATGTTAACACAGACAGTGATGAGTTTGAGGATGCAGCTGATACCCTTGACTTTGATGATGATGATACACAGTTATTTGGAGATGAAGATAGTCATCACGCTCATAAATTTAAACCTCTATGTAAGATGATAATTTTTAAAGCTTGTTTTCCTATCGATCATTGAGTTGCGGCAAGTTGAGAATTGTTTAAGTTGAGATTATAAATATATTATTTACGGCTAGATGGTGAACTTCCACAAAATAGGTAGCCCAAAGTGCAGTTACATGTAAGCGCCTGCTTTTCCGGAATCTGACCAATCAAATGGTGTTGCTTCTATTGCTGTTGCTACGTCAAAATTGTGCCCCCAATCTTTCATAGAAGTTTCAAATTTATCAATAAATGAAAGTAAAAATTAATCCAAATATAAAGACATCGACAACTTTGACAAAATAAAATATATGTGGCATATGTAAATATTTTGTATGACAAAAGAATAATATAATTATAAAACAGTTATGAATATTTAACTTACAGGTTTGTGACGGAGGCTGACAAAATCAAAATAGCAGGCGCCTACATGGGACTGCCATTTTACAGTGTTAACTTCAACATCTAGCCGTAAATAATTATTTTAAGGTTGAGATACACTCAAATGCTCTTGAAAAATGACATGGCATTTATACTATTTTAGTACTGTGCTAAGTGCACTATGATTATTTACATTGTTTATTTCAATTGAAATTTATACATAGCTAAGTTGGGAAAAACCCACATCTATATGTATATTCAAGACTTTCCAAGTGCATGACCCAAAAATATCTTCACAATTTTTTTGAGTATTCTGTCTACAATGTGTTTTGTTACACAGTAATTTATTTATGCACTCAGATCTTTAAGTTATTTGTTGGGCTTTTACTAGAGTTCCTCTTCTTGAATGATATAATCAAAAAGTCTGTGGTGGGCTTATAGCAGGGAGCCTTGTTTTTCACAAAGATGGGCTTATACATGCATACATAGTGTATTTATATTTAAGGCCCATTAGAAATGCATTTTATTTATGTTTTTTTCAATTTATATTTTTAGTACCATCAGGAATTGATGATCCCACAGAGGCTCTTACACATTTTACGCAAGAATTTGAGGAACGTTACGGGCAAACACACCCATTCTTCTTTTTAGGATCACTAGACGACGCAACAAAAGAAGCTTTTAAACCACTGTTAGCAGATGTGAGTATAGTGTGTAAATTGCATGATTCTAATGCATTTACATGACAAGGAAACCAGGAATTTGTTACAAAACAGCATTTAACAATATAATTGAAACTTCAAAAAGTGCACATAATTGTCATCAATATGCAGTTCTTGGAATTAACAAAGTGAGATTTTTCATTGAAATGCATTTGTGTGTACTTTGTTAAAAGAATGTATTCTTGAATATTTATAACAGCAATGAAAGATAATTAAGATTTTATTTTAAGATGATGATAATAGTAAATTTTAGAATAATGATGATGATGATAATTGAAGGTTTTAATACAGCTTGCATATTTTTACCACCCACTTAGTGTTTCCATGAGGTATTAATTTGAGCTGCGCCTGTTTTTTTTTTAGACCAGTAGCAGACACCATGTTATACCCTAAACAAAATCAACATAGAGGGTGCCATCCAACTTGAGAAGCAATCAGGTTATAACTGGTGTTCTGCACCCATCGCTGACGGGCACTGTAAGGCTAGTCTTTAAAAAGCGACTGGTTTTTAGCATAATTGTTTTAGATGTTACATTTTTTTAAAAATAAAATGTACTAATTATGTAAAAAAATAAAATCCAACTCAAATTTGGATAAACGTAAAGAATTCTTCTCAAATAAGATCGTTTGATTCCATCATTAAATACTTTAGTTTCAGCGATTTTAACTATATGTTTTCTATGGAAGTTAGAGAAGAAGTCTTTACGGTTTATCCAAGCTGAGTGGGATTTTAATTTTTTACATAACTGCAAGTCACCTGGCGTATTTCCTAAATTCAAATGTACCAATTATTTTTTTTTTTATCTTTACAGAGGAAACCTCTAGCAATATATCTTCATCATGATCGTAGTGTACAAGTTAATGTATTTTGTAGTCAATTGTTATGTTCTGAGAGCATCGTATCTTATCTAAGTCATCATTTTGTTACATGGGCGTGGGATTTAACACTGGACATTAATAAAGCAAGGTTTGTATTTATTGTAATATAACTCTTTGTAAAAATATTAATAATGATGGTTGTAAAAATGACTGAAATGTTAATAATGATTATAATAATGATTTTGATAACATTTATTGTGATTATGTAAGATAAAATCAATCAATTTATAAAGTGATTTATCTAGAAGAGGTTCAAGTTGCTGTGGACTAGATGTTGCTTTTTTTCTACTTGCTGCACATCATGCATTGGCTTGTACAACAGGGCTTGTATTTAAACAAGTATTGAAAGATGTACTACAGGCATCCCAAGTTGTAAAAACAATACTCCTGGAGATTTTTTCATCTCCTGAGCAGTACCCTAATTAAACAGCTCAACATCTTGTTTATTATGAAAAAATAGTTTTTGATATACTTTGTTACTGTTAAAATATGCCACTAAGTTTCTGTTAAACTCCACAGTTGTTTATTGTCAGCTGATATTTTGAAAAAATGCATGGCACTTTATGCGAAGAACATTTAAAAACGTTAAAAATGGTTAAACTTCAACGATTTTATCGTTTTTATTGATTATGATGTCATATGATTTGATTTTTGAAAATAAAATTTTCACTGTATACACAAGAAAGGTTCATCCTGTCATTTTAGTCATAAACATCTCAAATTTTTTTAAATTTCTATTGGAAAACTATCTTTGCATCCTGTTATCGTCATACGATGAACAGGCCCCAACTCTAATATTAGTGAATCAATTCATTAGAATCTCTCAAAGATTGTGTTAAAATTTCTTTTAAATGAACCAAGAAACAGAATAATAGCGTTGATGTAAACTTACATTCTGTTCATTCTCACTATCTAGACTGTTATTCCTGAAGAACAAATGATTTTTATTAACAAAGTACTATATAGATAATTCAAAATATTTTTATCTTATCCACAGGTTATTAAATATGTGTACAGAACACTTTGGTAGTATGGCAGCATCAGCAGTACGCAATATACAAGAGGACCAGTTTCCCATTATTCTTATTGTAATGAAGACTAGATCAAATGCAGAAGTATTTTCAGTATCACAAGGTTAGGGAAATATATGCTTTGTTATTCATGTAGATTATCCATAGAACTACAGTTACACTTATAAGCAGACACCCTCTAGTTTTAGAAGAGTCTGTATATGAAAGGTTCAGCTGAAATGATGCCAAGGCTTTTGAAAATCTCCAGTAGTTTTTCTCATGTTATATTGCTTCTGTTGTCCACCCAGCTGTACAAAGTATCACACCCTCTTCCGTACATACTATAACTAACCGTCTCTTTTGTTGATAGTCTAATTAAAAAGGCAATTCTACCCCTAAAATTAAATTGTGCAAATTTACCTGTTTTATTATTTCTAAAATAATAAACAGGATTAGTTACATGTATACCTCTTAAAATTTGTTCTCAAGTAGAAAAGCTAGGCCTAGACGATTTCTTTGATATTTTCCCATTCTTAAGCTAGTAGTTGCATATCCACGCACATGTTACCCAGGCCACAGTAAACACTGTTTTTGCACGTGACACACACACACACACACACACACACATATGTCGCCGGTGGTTACTATATTTAGACTGTTCACAAAAGTAAACAAGGTATAGATTCATTTGTATTATTTTTCCACCCCAAAAAAATTCTGTTATTATTTTTGCAGGGTAGAGTTGGGCGGAGCCACCCACCCTAAAGCTCATTTTAAGACCTTCCTCCCAGCCTAATTTCAACCTGCCACCCACCACCCACCCTAAGCCTCTGAAAAAAATTTTTAGCCATCATGCCACCCACCTTACATTGTTGCTGGCCTACCCTTGTATTATATTTATAAATTTAAATACCATATAGAAAAATTTGAATTTTTTAATTTTTTACACTTTGAAATGAATTGGCCTTTAATTAAGCAGTAATTTTCTATTTAAACATAAATGTTATAATGTCTTGTATCTTTGTACTTTACATGGAAACAATAAAAAAGTTTGTGACATTCCAGGTTAAATGGTAAGCTTCACAATTGCTAATGCTCATGCTCTTGAATAATATTACACAGGTAAATTTCTAGAAAACTACAGTCAACTTTTGCAAAACCGACAGCTTTGGATCATCTATTGCTTTTTGGTTTTTTGTTCAAAGTCAAGTTTACCTTCAAATATTACGTTTCATAATTACAAAGAAGAAATTTAGAGGCTAATTGACTCCATTCCACAGAGTAAAACCTGACTTAGTATGAAATTTGTTTTTGATTTAGTATATTTTATTTTTGCAAGGTCACGTTTCACGTATGAATATTTTTTTTTAATCTGATTTGTTGAGATGATGAGAGCATTGGGCATTATGTTGATGAATTTATTTTTTTTTTTGCCTTTTTAGGAAACACATCATTAGATGAGATGATGACGGCATTGGTGCATTCTGTAGATGTGTTTAATCATCAACGATCTGTATTTATGGCAGAAGATGTAAGTCAATATAGTTAAATCATTATTATCCACCTTTTCAATGAACAGGTCTTTACCAAGGAATATCCTACAAATATTAACTGACCATGAAGGAAAAACAGTAAAGTACTCAAAGTGTGGTAGTCTGGTTTCTCCACATTTTTTAGGGCTATAGATATAAGAGGTTTTATTGTAGCATGAAATTAAGGGAGAACTAAGGTAGAAGCTAAGAAACTTAAACAAAAATAACAAGATTTTAATTCCACTCTATGAATATAACATATAACAAATACATTTATGATGTTAATTTTTATTACCGATTATGATTTGCTGATTATGATTACAGTCTGAGCGATTAGAAGCTGAGAGACTTAGAAAAGAACAAGATGCAGCATATCAGGAATCTCTCATAGCAGATAGAGCAAAGGCAGAAGAGAAAGAAAGAACGGAGAGAGAAGAACGAGAGAAACAACAAAAGGAAGAAATGGAGAGGAGAGAAAGAGAACAAAATGAAGAGGTAAGGAAAATTTCTATTCAAAAGCTATCCGGATGTGTTGGATTTTTGTTGACTGATTTTTAACTTAATTGTACATACATCTAATTAACAAGAGGAACTCTCAGAATGTTTACCCTCCACCAATGACATTCTGTAATTGCACAAGATTAAATGCCGCAATCTCATACACTTTGAAGCCTGTGTGACAACTATGCCAGAACCTGTGGCTGATTATATGAATTTGACTGTTTACTTGACCTTGACTTTTGAAACTCTCCCTCAAAATTTAATCAACTCTAGGTCTTTATTTGAGGAACATTGTGGCCAAGTTTCAAAAGCTTCTGTGGAAAACTGGTTTTACGCTATACACAAACAAACAAAAAACAAACAGGGATGAAAACAACGTCATCCAACTTCGTTTGTGGTAATTAAACTAAGATAAGATAAAGTGACATACAAATAATGAATACTATTATAGTACATACTCTGCATTAAATACTCTAAATTACATTGTTCTTTACTCTAGTTTTCTTTAAATGCGACAGAGCCAAGCCAAATGAGACATAAGTCGGAAAATTGAAAATTTAGTTTTTAAGGACTATAAAACTACACATTATTAGCAGTAACATGCCATAAAAATCAGTTTCATACGATGTTTCCTTGCGAAGTTATGAACAATCAAAGTTTGTACATTTAAAATGTAAGTTTTGAGAAAAATGCATTGAAAAATTGTTTATCAGTATACATTGACTAAGCAAGGTAATTTTAAATTGAATTTTTAAAACATCATTATCTGAAAATTGTTGAATGTATGAACTGTACATTTTTAAAAAATAAAATAAAATCTGAAAAAAATTGACAATTTTTAAATATCTGTCTATTGTGGAAAATTAGCATTTGCGACTTATGTCTCATTTGGTTTGGCTCTGCCACAAATGTGTATGTCCTTTATTTAATGTTGGAATATTGAATTCTGAAACGGTATATCAAAGAGCTGTATACCATAACAAAAGACTGTTTCAGAAATGTCATCCTGGGTAAATGTGCTACTTGTAATTAAAATAAATATTAGTAATTTAATGATTTTTTTCATTTTCAGGCAATAAGGTTATCACTTGAGCAACAAGTATCGGAGGAACCCCCTGCTGATGTTAAAGATGGAGTGAGCACACTGAGAATGAGGCTTCCAGATGGCGAGATGCTAGTCCGTAGATTTTATGCCAATCATGCTTTAGAAACTTTATTTTACTTTGTCGGTTCAAAGGGTTATCGGACAGAAGACTATAAACTACTAACGACGTGGCCAAAAAGAGACGTAAGTGATTATGTTAATTTATTTTGACCTTCCAGCAAAAACACAAGGAGAGTGGTGTGGTATTTGATAGAAATGGGGACCAGTGAATCTAGATTGTTCAGCGCACACAACACAGTGATATTTACGACCAGTTTAAACAACTGAGCCAAATGCCACACTCTCTACTTAATTTACTTGTCTCACAGGCCTTAATGTTGAGTTAATCAGTTATTGAATGATTCTGCACTATTTTGTTAGGTTAATCACTATTTATTGCTTTTTGGGTGCTATTGACATCCCACACTCACTCACTCACTCACTCTCGCCATAAGGCCTGTTAAAGTACTTCATACATGACCATTGGCACCATGAATTTGAGGTGCCAAGTTGTATGCATGATTGATTGAAAATCATGTGATACCATTACATCACATATGTTAACGTAAGTTTGGGGCTCCCAGTTGGTCTACAAGGAAATGTGATGGAGGATTGTAACTGCAAAAACTATTAACTATTAATCATAATGATGAACTGTTATTTTTTTAGGTTACGTTATTGGATGGTGCTAAGACATTTAAAGACACTGGCTTGTATCCGCAAGAAACATTATTTGTTGAGGAGCGACAAGACGTAGAATGACCCCTACTCTCAACCTACAAATTTTAGGGGTATATCAATATGTGTGCATATAGCTTTTGGGCCTGTAAGAAATCAATCGTTGGATATTAAAGATGTTTGCCATTTGAAAAATGACAAGAAAATCATAAAAAATAATTTTAAATAACGTTCTTGTTTTGAAGTAACATACTGGTTGTGACAGGAGCATAGAAATTAAAGTTTTAAAAATATTTCCTCAAATTTTACAAAACAAAACAAAATGTCTTGGAACCATATATGATGTAGTATGGCTGATATTTAATAAGCATGGACTGTCATTTACTTGCATGTAGAAATGAAACATAGCAAGCTACTAATAAACAGAGCAAAACTTCAATTTTTTTTTATCTATTAAATTGTTGTAGACATTTCATGTTAAAAGTGGGCAAACAATTTTTTGAGTGTAACTCAAGGGTGCTGATTACGAATATGTTGTTTACACATTTTATACAACCCATTAAAAATTTGAGACCGGCCGAGAATGGGTGGTATGCAGTCTAAACAACTGAAACCTGAATAGATGCCGAAGCTGTGTCACATCATCTTAAAATCCTCTTTTTTCAGTCTTAAAAACAATGGTGAAATTTTTTTTTAAATCATTAATTTCAACTCCCAAATTTTAAACTTTATTATTTAAAATAATTATTTTAAAGTTAGTTTTTTTATATTTTTTTGTCAGTTTTTAAAGTGTAAAACATCTTTAAGAGTAATTTAAGATGCAAGTGAGACTCAATGATTGATTAATTTGGTTACTACTGACGTTAATGCAGTTGCTAAAATGCATGTTGACTGACTTCATTTTAACGTTATACTAAGGTTAACAAAATGCAACAAATAAAAATTATAAAGGAAAAACCACTGCCTGATACTATTTATGCAGACCCACCATTACGTGACTTGCAATGTAAACGAAGTGGATGTCCAAAAAATGGCTATGTTACTCGGTTCTTCGATGTTAAGTGGAAGAATTATGGCCTAAATTTAGGTTTTGTGATAATCAACACTAATAACTATTTTAAATGTAAGGTAATCCCAGTAATAATGACTAGAATGGGAAATGGGCCGTTAAAAGTCCTATAACACTAAGCTAACATTGGGTTTAAAAAAAACCTTTCCCTCCCAAATTCGGGGATAGGGGTGGGTTGAATTTGATTTAAGTTGAAGGTAAGATTATATTGGCATTAAAACACACACAACCATTATTCCAGTAAAGTCTAGGGAGTTTTATACTAATATTGCACTGTATTATAATACAGATAATTTTGTTGTAGTTGCGATCCAACACATCTTAAATTGGAGATATAGAGCTATTTTTTCAATTCGTATTTGTGGCAGAGCCAAGCCAAAGGAGGCATAAGTCGAAAAAATGAAAATGGAGTTATTTCTAGATTATGAAACTAGTATTGATATATATATTTATGATATTTATTTAACCAATAAGTGACAACAGAGAAAGTGTACAATAATACATAAACTTACATGCATACAAATTTACAATTTTTTATTTCTCTTATTTTGGAAAACAAGCTTAGCGAGTTATGCTTGGCTCTACCACATTTTTGCTTGAAATATATGAATGGGGTCTTTTTCATCAGAAGTGGCATAGGAGGGTGGACATGTTTTATCAAACCTCAAAGCCAGTTCTTTCTGTGTTGCCTTTTTAACCTATCTTTAATATTTCTGCCCTTATCAATAAAGCTTGTCCTGACCACTTGGCAACCTTAATGTTAAGGATATAAAATGTTAAATTGTTCAAGCTGCAAATAATAATAAGCAATTGTGTATTAACTATATTTATTTGTTAATATGTTATATATTTGTGTTATGTTAGACATTTTCTAATACAAGTGGGTAAAGTGTACTGCTTGAATGGTTTCATAATCCCAGTCAGTATTACTAAAGAGTAACGTGCTGACCCCGGTATAGCCCATTAACATTAAACTTGACATATCATGTGATGTGATGTATCCCTTTGAAAAAAATAACACCCTCTGACTAGGTTGATCTACCATGTTAAATTACTAGAGAGAACTACCTAGTAAGGTAGTTTATAATTACCCTGTCTGGTGATGTTATTATGCCTTAAGGTTTATTCTAAATAATGGCTTATTTTCTTATGTATACTTGTAGAGCATTGCTGACCATATCCTTGGTATTATCCCTTGATATGGTAGTTTTTATAGGGTTAACCCTGTTAACTACCTTTATCTACCTTGTCACTACCATTATCTACTATGGTTTTTTTTTCAAAGGGATACCTTAGTATAAGCCCCATTAAAGGCACATTTCTTCCAAAATCTACCCCAAAGATTATATTTCTAAAATAATATAGTTAATCTGCATACCTCTGGATTTATTCTTGACTAAAAAAAAGGTAGAGGTTACTGAACATTTTAGTAGGTTGTAGGTCGCATCTGTGTGATTGTCACCCATACTATTCTCTCAACACTTTTAATATTTTGCATGTTTTTTAGGTGTTTGGAAGTAATAAAATGATATCAATATGATGGATCCGTATTATATTTATAAATTTAAATATAATATAGTCAAATTTAGAATGTTTTAATTTTTTAGACTTTGGAAGGAATTGGCCTTTATCTTTTGACATGAAAACAATCAGTTTTTGCGTGGGCTTACATCCAGGTTTAAAAAATGCGTAGAGTATCTCATTTTATGTAAAACAAATCCAGGGGCCGTGTGGGTTTATACGTATATGAGTCAGTGCTGTTTAATTTATGGTACATGGAATATACAAGCTGAATATTTATTTTTTAAACTTATGTTCAGAATAGTAATAAAGTAAGGTTAATTTAACTCCATGTTTTTGGTATAGAAGGCTGAGTGTATGACTCAACAAGAATCAGATATGAGGTGGCTTTTATTCTAACATGTGTCCTTGGATCCTAGGATGCCGGCAGTTGATGCAACATGGTCATGGTGTGTAAAACAAACCCATCCCAATGCGTTTTATATCCTTATTATCTCCATGACAAGGTTCCTAAACAAACAATATAATCACAGATGGTCTGTTAAATTAAACTTGAGTACTCTACTTGCGTGCATAAGCAGCCCATTTAATATAATTCCCTCACAAATATAAGCTCTAATCTTTAAGCACCTAATTTGTGTAAGCGCCTCTCCTAATTTAAATAAGCACCAATTTTAAACAAGCATTCATTGATCTGATCTGCTATGCAAAGTTATTCATCAATTATGCATCTATTACAGCATTTTTTTGTTCAGTCTTAGCTTCGTAACCCCTCTCAATTTTTATCATTTTCCATTTGCACTGAATGAAATTTCCATGAGTGCTCCACTTGAGTAGGCACCCTGTTAGAATAAGCGTCCTAAAAAAATGTTAAAATTTGTGTTTGTGCCCGGGTGCTTATTCGTCCAAGAGGACATTGGCATATACTTGGCGTGCATAGAGTGCTTGAGCACATCCCTTAAGAAATAAAAAAAATAGTATATAAACAAGAAGATTGAGCCTCAAACATCCTCTCTAGAAGGAATGACCAGCCACCCATAATAAAAAAGGGCTTTTGTTTTGTCTGTCAAATATGATCCATGTTGAGAACCCCCTCTTCCAATTTCTTGATACGTTCCTGGAGGTTTAGGCCTATTAATCAATAAACCCACGATGTGACAACATAACACTGGAAAACTATTATGTACGGTATTTTATAAAGTGGAATGTAATTATTGTTCCCATTTTATGCGCTGACATTGAAAGCCAGTTTTATTGACCTGAAGGTTACTTTTTAAGATATTTTCGTTGCAAACTATATTTAAAGTTAAAAATGTATTTAAAATTGAAATTATTATTAAATCTATTGATAATAAAATGCCATGTTACCGTGTCGATTTATTTTGTCATATTATATACAGTACGTTTAGCAAAATCAAAGGTGGCTTTCTCCGGTCCCAAGAACTACTCTTGAAGCTGATTTTAAGAACATGACCATCAAGACGAGAAAGAGGTTATGAAAACTCAGACAAACCGACTGTCGTAATGGATGCACAACTGTTCAGCATTTAGCATAGTTGCCGAATGCTTGTTAAAAATTCAAGGGGTGCGCTTATTTAAAATAGAATGGATGCTTGTACACGTATCAAAAAGATTATTTTTTTTAATTTAGTGTCACATCCAACAGCAAGTTTACTCGCCACTTACAGGATGAGAACTATGCCATGTTTTCTAAACCAAGTCTCATTATTAGGCTTGGGGAGTGGCGTTGTTAAGTCGTCGGAACCAACCTAGCGTTCAGCCAGGTTCGAACCCAGAACCTTGGGATTGGAAGGCAAGCATGCTAACCACCAAGCTACAGCGCCACTCCATGTGATGGTTATAGGACTGTTGCTTATAGGGGTTTATAACATGGACTTACAACTCGTTCATGACTCCAGATTTTGCTAGTTGCAGACATATCTCTGTGACGGTTTTCTGGCAAGGATGGAGTCTCCAAGGAGTCACATACAATTCAAACTCAATTTTTGTTTGGGACTTGCAGCCTCCGGGACGTTTCCATCTGTTGTGAGGATGAGATGTCTCGGCAACTTTGAAGAAACAAGGGCAAGGTACCATAGTTGCCGCGACTGCCCGGAAACATCTCTAAGATATTGCTCCGACTGGTTTAAACGTGTGCTCGAGTACCTCCTTCGGAGGCAAAAAACAATAAACTTAAGATAGAAATGTGAAAATTTGGGCCTTGAGCACCCCCTTCAGAGGGGTGCTCAAGTAGTACTATACTGTGAGGTAAAAGCACCACAAAATCATATAACATTATAAAGAACGTGTCAATGTGGTAACAAAATCCAACCCAAGGTTGAATACCCCCCTTCGCCAATTCCTGGATATATATATCTATATGTAGCATTCCCTAAAATTTGCATATATCTGGCCAACGTTAGAGCCCTAGAGCTGTACTGACGAAGGGGGTAGACCTAGAAACAGATCCGTCTGCAGATGAAAAATCAATCAAATAGCCACTACGATTAAGCCCTCATCTGCAGACGGGTCCGTTTCTGGGTCTACCCTTCGTCAGTACAGCTTTAGGGCTAAACCAGCAATGATAACCGTACAGCCAAAACGTAAGCTTTTATAACGTTGACCAGATATATGCAAATTTCAGGGAATGCTATACATGGCTATGTTAGAATTTTGTCAAGCAGTAATAGTTCTTAATTCTAGTAGACACTGGATAAAATTTTAACTATCCCTGTATGTCTATTTAGATCTACCCAATAGCACTAATTGGTGTTAGATCAATTGACATGGTTGAAGATACAAAGATACAATCTCTACCGTGCAAAAATGGTGGCCATATATATATGTACCTGATGATGGGCTATGCCCGAAACATGTAGTATCATTAAATTTCATTGAGGCAGAATAAAACTTGTTTGTATTTTGATTTTATATTGTTACTATCTGCCTATGCAGCAAATTGATTTTATTTATATATATATATATATATATAGGTAGACCGAATTTGGGCAAGCCCATAAAAACGAAGACGACCATATGGGCTTGCCCAAATTTGTTCTACCTATATTATATTTTATGTATCTCATTTGAGATCCGATGGCCACCATTTTTGCACAGTAGAGATTGTATCT
>JAOTQE010080658.1:0-15739 GCA_025631205.1 Nesometra sesokonis
CCCCCCCCCCAAATTTTAATCCTCGATCCGCCCCTGCCTAGGGTGTTCTGCAGAAATTCAATTAATTTTCATCAAACAGACAAGGCAACTAGCATTCAACAAATTTTCAAATCGGTTTATGTAAAGACCAATGAAAATTATTTTAGTATAAACCATCTATAGTTTGCATCATTCAATTCAATTTGGCATTAGTCCTACATAATAATGTCATAGAATAATTGCATTGCCGCTATCATCATTTGCATTTAAATTGCATCTGCTATTCTAAGTTACTGGTAGCATTATATCAAAATTGCTTACAGATCTAATGTACAGTCATAGATATTGTTATAAATATTTGCCTGATGGCTAATATAATATATTGTAGGCATCAGTGTAAGGTTGTTCCCTAGTGACATAGTTATTCTTTTCCTCAGTTTCATAGACAATATAATGGTATATATCAAAATTCCTAATGGCTGGGCTGATGCAAGGTATTTTTAATAATTAGAATGTATTTAAATGTTCTATAGTACCTTCAGACTATAAAATACCATTGCAAGTATAATTGCCAACTGACAAACATCATGTGGAAAATCCGAAGTATCCTTGAAAATGTTCCAGGCATCATAGCCAACTGTCAAACATGTGAAAAGTCCCATGCATTGTGGAAGATTTCCCAAGCATAATGGCCAACTGTCAAGCATAATTTGGAAAGTCCCAAGTATAATGGAAGATGTAGGAATATGGCCAACAGTTGAACATGTGGAAATTCCTAAACATTGCGGAAGATTTCTCAGACATAATGGTCAACTGTCAAGCATCATGGAAAAAGTCCCAAGAATCCTGGAAAATGTTCCAGGCGTCCAGGTGAAATAAACACTTTTCACATGTTGTGAAATGGGAAACACACAGTTCACAAGTTCTTATGAAGGTAGCATAACCATCTGTCCAAGAGAATATCTTATTCATATTTTTCAACATCGAAGCAGGTGCCATGTAAAATATACATTTATTCTTGGATCTATCTCTGATACCCCACCACAACAAAGCTGGACTCGGATAGCATATGTAGTAGTTAACCCTCTGCACAATAGGAGATACTATACACACCCCTCTACAAAAAAACAAGTCCTAGTTTGGATGTGGATCTACTCTTCTCTACAACAGAATGCACTGCTGATAACCCCATCATAACAAAAGATGTCTCGGATAGGATGTGCACCTAACCCTAAGTGCAACATTGTTCAGAACCCCTTGGAGCGGCACTGTAGCTTGGTGGTTAGCATGCTTGGCTTCCAATCCCAAGGTCCTGTTTTTGAACCTGGCTGAATGCTAGGTTGGTTCCCATGACTTAACAACGCCACTCCCCAAACCTCATAATGAGATTTGGTTTAGAAAGCATGGCGTAGATGGGCGTAGATCTCATCCTGTAAGTGGCGAGGAAACTTGCTGTTGGATGTAACACAAAACAAAGCATGTCTCATGTAAGATTTACATTCTAACACTACTGTTAACACCCCTCCACAAAATAGATGTACCACTAACACTGTTCATCCGAGCACACTATTTACATGATAATACTTCACAACAAAACAAGTCTCAGATAGGCTGCTAACCTTCAGTACAACAGAGTGCACTTTGCACACCACTCCAGAACAAAACCGGTTCCAGATAGTATGTGAAACAACTCTCCAGAATGCAGTATTCACATCCCTCCAAAACAAAGCATGTTCCCCAGGTAGGATGTACTATTTCCCGGTCCCTCGCAGACTAATAGTCTAGCATTGATCGCATTAACTGAAACAATTAGCCTATAGAATCTACATTACAGACAGGTAGCCTAGAACAATAGGGTTGACTATAAACCGCAATATATCATATCTACCAATCGGATGCCAATCGCTTGTTATTGATTCGCCCAGCTAAGCATACCTTTGACCAATTTTCATTGTTTTTCTGTAGGAGTAATCATGCATCTATTTAATTGTCTTGTTAATTACTGTATGTGTCATGTATGCCAGCTTGCAATTGCCAGCAAGTGTTTACTATCTCACTTTGGTGTTTTTACAGTGAAAATCATTTGATAAACAACTGTTAATATGTGAAAATAAAGTCATGTATTTTGTCAGATATCTACTTAAAAGGTTTATCTATCAATCCACATCCTAGTTATTTTATTTTGAAAAAAAAATATAGAATTTCCATAATAAACAAGATGTGTTTTGTAACATCCATTAATAAAGAAAAAAATTATACTTATAAATTATAAAAAAACTGTTCATTTTCAACCAGTTTGGAATCATTTATATTATTAATCTAAATTAAACTTTAAAAAATAATAATTTATTTAATTTAATAACATCAATGAATTAAGCAATATGTAAACTTCATTAATCATTGCACTTTTTCCCAACAAAAACATACTTTTATGGTTTCCTTTTTATTTTTGTACCTTGTAAACTTATGGTACTTTTTCATTGTTTTGTCTTTTTAGAAATATTTGGCCATGCCTTACTCAAGCTTCTACTTCCTTTAACTTTTGATTTCTTTATGAATAAAAAATGTATAGTTAAATTGATATTTGTAGTTAAGTTGAAGACTGTATGTAATATTTTTAATGTATGTTTGCTTAAATTGAATTCAATATTATATATTTTTAATATATCCTACAGACATTTGTTTGTACATTGGATTCAATAAAATAAGGAAATATGTTTGATTTACACATATTTTATTTTTGTTTGCTGAAGTGGACATTAATTTCCGTCATTGCAGCTCTATACTTGGTTTTCAATTGTATTCAAATTTGTATAAAAAGCGTACCTGCATGTTGTGTTGAATAAATTTAAATATTAATCTGTAGTACAGTACTGTCAAATTATGACGGTTTTAAATTGAGAAGTCAATGTATCTTTCATCATGTATCATCATCACCTTATATAGGAATTGCATTATAATAAAATTGATTTCTTTTAAAAATATTCTTGTGAATGACAAATTAATTTGTTATGTTGCCTGTATGATATATTTAATAAATTACTGTGTTAGCATTCTCATTCTATTTCAAAATTATGTAGGAATTAAGAAGTATACTATAGATCCCTTTTATTTTTGCAGCCCAAATGTTTGCAATTTTACGATTTTAATCATTTCGTGACTTTCATTTTCGCCTGAGACTACTCTCAGTTTTCACGATAAGACATTATCAACAAAATTTTTTTCTTGGTTTTACTTGTTAGTACTTTAAACAAAATCAAAGATATTTGTTCAGAAACTTATTTTTAATTGAGGACATGATATTAATTTTAAAACTAGAGTGCTTGCCCACAATAAGCTTCATAATAGAAGTGAGGTGTCTTATTCAAAACATTTATTGAAATAAATTACGATGTAATATGTAACTTTTTTTCACTTTAAAGAATGATACTAAAACGTATGCAGGTTATGTTTATTATGTTAGATTTACTTTTTTTGGTAAATTTGATTTTGGATATCACTGAGGTCCCAAGTTCGAAAAACGGAATTCCCAAAGATTTCCTCGCGGTCGTACTACCACTGTTTGTGTGTACAAATGCCCTTATTTATAAGCTAACCACCTTGTCTGTTATGAAATGGTAGTTACTTATATGTATTGTTACTGCTAAAATGTATTATTACTGTTCTCCAAAACATTACTGAACTGCATAGTTGCTTACTTTAAACTAATATTTTGAAAAAAACAGGCCAATTTATGCTCTTTTTGGGAGACTTTTACAAAACCTGGAGAATTTCCTGGATAAAACTAAATTCAGACTAAAAATTTGATAATTTCAGGAGCCCGGGAGATGATTCAAAATTCCTGGAGATTCCAGGACAATCGTGGAGACTTGAGAGCTCTGATATCAATTATTTTATATACTTAACTGAGTTTACTACTATGATTATAACTACACTATGTTGGCAGTGCCCTTTCTACGATATAAGCACTTTGAAGCCATTTTGCCAGTGTAATGGTGATTAACTCTTTGGCCATATACAAATTATTTTGCAAATTCATTGCTCATATAAATTTGCCACAGAGTTTAATGTGTACACGGATATTATCATGTATCGATTTCATAGGAAAGATTAATGTTTTAGCATAATGTTTGGCAATGGTTAACTTGACCGTTATATAAAACCCAGGGAATATGTTGTGTTGTGAACTCTAGCAAAACGCAACACTTTTTAGACTATCCACATTGTTCGATTTTCCAAAAAGTATGTATAGTTTCTTAACATATAAAGCAGTGTGTATTGCATCGTTTCACCAGTTTGTGGCTGTTTGTATTTATAATAGTGCCATGCATACTGATGCAAGGGAAGAAAACAATTCATAGTTTAATTCCCCTATACTTAGTAATAACCTGTTTTTTTTTCGGTTGGATGTAAGTACGCTTGGCAGTTATAAGTTCAACGTTCGTCATAACAGAATAAACTTTGCCTTTCATAAAATTTTGATCTTGTAAATTGATTTGTTATGTGAGCTAGGGCTTAGCAAGAGTAAACATTTTGCATACACATGTCCAACAGTAGACCAAGGAGTTTTGTGCCTCTTTCTGAAAACGAAAATTGCAATTTTGTTGGTTTGTGCCGGTTGGCTAATTAGAGTAATTAACTAATTAGGCACATTTATTCTACCAAATTATGTGAGAAGGTAGAATTTAAGAATAATCATATATCAAGAAAAACAATTTTGGAAAAAATGCAATATTTGAATATGGTGGTGACGATATAATAATAATAATAATAACTTTTATATCGCATAATACTACTGTCTCTATACGCTCAAGCGCTGAAAATAAATAAGTCTGTTTCTTAACTATGTAAAAAAAAATATTTTTTGTCTTAAATATAAACTAAAAAGATGTTTTTTCAGCCGTTTCTTGAAAATATCGAGAGAAACAGACTCGCGGACAGTGGAAGGAAGGCCATTCCACAACTTCGGAGCAGCTCTATCACCATACGACTTTGTACGACTTTGTATATTATATGTAATCCTGAATACATGTTGCAAACAAACAAATAAACGTGAAAGAAATATATTTTTAGCCTTTGATTGATAACAGGAAAATGCTCTTATTAAACTGTTTGGCAGGGAGCCCTTAGAATCATATGCAATAAATCTGATGCTAAGTATTCTCGTGTGTTAGCAAAGTGAGAAAGTGTTTGGAGAAACATTAAAATCAGCTAATTTCAAATTGACTTAGTATAATAGCCATATAAAGCTAAGATTTTCCAATTACCAAATCCGCTAAGACGTAAGGAGCTATTAAGCGCATTAACAGCGAAAATGGACCTATCTGCATTCAACATTAAAGTTAACAGATCTTGAAATTTATTCTCGTTATTAAAGCTGATTTATATGTAAATTTAAGCAAAACAAATATTTAAGTTACTTTTAAAAGCATTTCAGTTTTGGATGTTTATTGAAGGTAATTGTCTAAAAAATATGAATTATACAATATTGAATGCCTTTGAGGGGATACAGAAAATTGTTTATGGTCTGTGGCAAAATATATAGTGAGTCCAAGCAAGTTCATAATTTGCCACATCGAGTATGGTATTTTCCTGCATTCAATATCATAATTATGTTTATTTCGTCAGCGTGAATACTAGATATAATTTATTTTTGCTCAACTCTGAGAGGTAAATGTACCGAATCTCGGTACAGTTCAGAACACTTGCAAATTTGATCCTTAGTCACTAAGTGCTCTGTGTTCTGGTGGTACAGATGTCAGACTGGTTGTCTGGAGATGTGGGTTTAAGTCCAACCCGAGAACAACTGGGATTCGGTACATTTGAGTTGTATGATGAATATGAAATTTGTTCATTGTACAAAAAATAACTAAATTTTCCAGGATATCTGCTTATGGGACGTAAGTTATATAAAAAATATAAATTTTAAGACAAAAGGTGTCCGCATGTGCTTATGGGAGGTGTCCGCTTGCGAGAGGTACCAAATTCACTGATTACATTTGAAGTTCGCTTACGAGAGGTGTCCACATAGGGAGGTTCAACTGTAATTCTATTTAATTACTTGATAAAAAATAGGCCCTAAGCTCGGGCTACCGTAGCTGACAGACTAGCCTATAAGGCCTAAAAGTTCATTGATAAATTCATTCAGGCCTGGCTTACTTAATAAGGCATCCAAAACATCCAAACATAACACATAATACAGTGATTAGCCTAGGAACAGGTAGAATTGCTGCTCATAGGGCTGAGCGGAGAAACTGTGAAACATAGCAGAAACGACAGTACGGGTTTGAGTCCCGCTAGAAGCATGGGTCTGGTGGTGAAACAAGTCTTCTTGGATACGGGCTGTAAGCCGTCCAAGTCCAGTGTACAACAAAAAACTCATGTGTACTTCAAAGAACCCAGTACATCTTTCGAGACCAGTCGGACACTACCTTGGTGTACTGGTCCATACATGTCTCCTGTCATGGACAGAAGTATGTGCGCTAAATGTAGTAGCTACAAAGGACATGATGTGACCCGTAGGGAAGAAGAAAGTCATTAAGTCAGTGAATGTGCAACATTTAGACCACTGTGCGCCTTTGATGAATTTCGAATTGGTACAATATACATTTTTATTCATTGTTATATGGCCAGCCATCTCTGTATTTAGTAGCCATAGTATGGCCATATATTATTATACCTCCCTTCTGTTGCATTTTTCATTCAAAACAAATATAATAGTGAGACATGGCCCCTAAAATTCCATGCCTGCATTTGATATAGATGTAACATGCTTATATTTATAGGCAACTCTCCAAAAAACAGTATGTATGTAATCGAAACAAAGCTAAAAGTAAAACAATTGCATCAAAATCATGCATGTGTATGTAATATTAAAATTGACTGATTTCACTTCAGTAGCTGTACCTCTCAAAGGATCAAATTGAGAACATTTATTTCTGTCCAGAAACTTGATCCAGAGTCAGTTAATTGGCGTACGCCAAAACATATTGTTAACCAAATAATGAACTCCACGATGAAAGTCATCTTTCCTGATTTCATTTCATTTTTGATATCAAATATCTTGTTGCCATATTTTTAGTTTTATTATCACTTGAGATGATTAGAAGTATTGATAACTATCTCGCAATGATCTTTGCTAATAAAAGCCTGTTATTGTACTGGAATCTGTTGCTTGATAGTCTAGAATTATTTGAATTGTTTGTAGTTTCTATAGAAATATATTGCTTGGTCTCAGTCTTTGTATAAGGTACAAAATATGTAATCATTATGAAGTGGCATGAAAATGTACCAATAATTTATAAATAAAAAATAAAAAAAAATAAATAAAAAATGTACCAATTATTTATAAATAATGCTTATTATATTCCACATCAAATATTTAAACTGCACTGATTGGTTGAAAGAGCGCCACGTGATTAAAAATATTCCTACTATTCCAGCATTTGCATAAATAGTATCAAAGTGATGTCACGTTTCGATATAGTAAAATACTATTTTGCAAAGTGACGTCACTGACAATTGTAACGTTTACACAGTAGGCAGAGGTCCCAAGTTGGGAAATCAGAAATCCTGGAGAATTGTAGACCAGCGTTTTTAACTGTTTAAAGTACTAAATGGAAAGTGAAATCTTATAAATAACATTACTTAGTTAAAAATAACAGGGGTTTACTATTAAGTGTTCTACATTTTAAGTATAATTCTTGACAAATAACATTCAAAAGACCATTTAGTGTTTAAATAAATGGACAAACACTACATCTTTTGCATTTACATTGTAAATTTACTAAAAATCCTGGAGATAATCATGAAAAATTGAAATTCCTGGAGAAAATTGTGTATTTCCAGGAGCCCTGGAGATCAAGTGAAGTTCCTGGAGACTCCAGGCTAATCCTGGAGACTTGGGAGCCCTGCAAGCGCTTCTATAGACTAGGCTTCCTACTAACCAAGCCCTAGTGTTTCTGATCAGTTACGATATACACAAATGATGATATAGATAAATTTATCAATTCGGTAGATCGTAGAAACACAAAAAAATAAATATAGTATGGCTGTTTTCCAAGAATTCTGTGGAGTGAATTTTGAGGATGTTTGCTGGGTCTTTAGTATTATAGGCCTCCAACGCACCTCCCCAGAACTTGCAGGATAGGTAGACCTAGGCCTAAGTGTAGGCCTAGCCTAAGCCCTTCATCTTTAAGATATAAAAAAGTATGTTACCTAATTTTGAGTTTCTGGTTTAATATATGGGCAGAGGTGCCTTCAAATAATACTATTCACTTTGGGGCTGCACCCCTCAGTGAAAAATACTATAGTTTTAACCAGCAACTGTCAGGCAACATATAGATGATTATTAATTATTTTGTTCATTCTTACAATCTCAGCCACAGGAGCCAAGATAGGATTGGGATTTTTCAGTGTGATACAACCAAGAGTAAGATAAAATAACTTATTGTCCAATATAAAACTGGAAATTTGCTTCCTCTTTGGCAACATTTAATTGTGCATAACAAATATATAAAATACGGTAATTAAAACAAGTAAAATTACAAAAATTGATAACAAAATGTCATTAAAACAAGAAAAATTACATAATGTGATAAAAAAACAAACAACACATTCCCAGACGTTAGTTCCACGGTGTTATGGACAGACCACACTTACGACAAAAACGAATCATCAAATCCGTTAGGTTCGATGATACATGCACTTCTTGTGGTGATTGGGCTGCAGTATGATAAACATCACTGCATAAACAAACCCACTCTACAGAAATTTCCAACTATTAGAATGGTAATATTTGTCACTGTAAAGAGCAAATGTTCCCATAAAAAAGTATTAAAGGACAACATCAAATAGACAAGACAAATACATGCTGTAAAAATGCTCAATAAAAAAGATAAATTCATACTTTATGGAAAACTTGGAGAAATGAAGTACTCATGCCTTCAGGATAAGACAAGCTCATGTGGAAACAAACTCGCATTGTTAAACTCATGACGAGATAAACTCGTGACAAAATAAACTCGCATCAAGGCTATCCTTGCGTTGTTTGTTTTACATATGTATGGTTTTGGGTTTTTTTTGATGATTTATTCATTAGAATGATGGATTGACGGGTATACTGTATGGTTTTTTTCCTTTACAAAAATTGGTTCGTTTGTACAGTTTGTCTATTTTGATCCAAGTAGCAGCCTATACATTTTGTCAGTAATAGAAGCTCTTTAATTATCGATGAGAAAGATGTTTAATTGAGGCACAGATAAGAAAGTATAATGTATACTCCAAGCAATGAGATACATGCCATTGTGCCAGGATTCAATATTTCAGGATTCAATATTCCTGATGATGACATAATTTATGTCGAAATGTTGAATCCTGTCACGATGGCGTGTATCTCATTGCTTTGAGTATGCATTATACTTTCTTACTTGAAGTTGATTAGTGGACCTTTCGGATTTAGGCACAGATCCTATACAGATTTTGTATTACGACATCAGTCTGCATCTCTGGATATTGATTCAACATGTTGTGTTGCTTTGATTAGGGTTATGTTACATCAATCCATTGAGTTTGATCAAGTTCATTTGAGCTAATAATGGGTTAAATGATCATTTTGGTTTTTTTTTAATATGTTTTGAATATTGTAATTGTACTGTGCCTTCAAACATGCTTTAGTAGATTTTGCCAAAGTCAAATTTACCTACTGAAAGCAGTGGTGGATCTAGGGGGTGAATAGGGTGGCTAACCACCCACCTTCATTCTCAGAAAAATATTTAAAATAAAATAAGGAAAAAAATTACAATTATGCCGACATTATTAAGGCCAGAGACCTATAAAATGCCCAAAAAGTTCCATTAAAAAAAAATTCTTCATATTTTCGGAGTGGGTATGTGTATATGTCCACCCCCGCTCGGTGCTACGCACCTTACCAGCCACCCCTTTTCGAAATCCTAGATCCGCCACTGGAAATAAAATAAATTTACCAACCAACCGACCAACATTTTCAAATCTTGAGCAACAACAATTTTAGGCCTTATGATTAATTACAATTTGTGTAGTTGACATTTGACGTTAACATATTTTTTTATATTAATTCCTATTAAAAATGTCAAATTCAAATACTGTACATATACTGTATTGACTTTAGACATTTCAGTTGTTTTATATAAAATGAATTACTCTACACATTTTTAAACCTGTGTATGCCCACCCAAATTCTGACATGCAATTCATTGTTCAAAGGTAGTGGGCTTATACTAGAGTATAATGCCCACATCACACACTAATTGCGATTTTATTTTCAATGTAGTGGGCTTATGCCAAGGTCAGTTTAGTAATTAAACATCTATCAACTGAAACTGTTACTACTGTAGGAACTAATAATAATGTATTAATATTTTGCCAGTTATATTATCGTTTTAATAACTATTGTATTCGTGGCATACGCTTGTTGAATATCTGATTGTGAAGAAAATAATAACAACGAAACGAATGTTACAACCTAAATCAATAAATTGCATTGTTCTTAATTAAAATGACCATCAAGTGCTTTTGAGTTTATTACTAATTCTATAGACTTTAATTGTAGAAATGCGTAACTCAGTTTAATATAATGAAATTTAATGCAGAATATAAACGTTTATAGCTTTTTTGCTATTTAACCATTTCAATAACCTATACAATGCTTCTATTCATATAGGTTTAAAGGGTTCAACAGGTTTTGTTCAGCGCTTCTATACCTTTGAAAGTACCGCCACTTTAACTGTTAATCACTAAGTAAAATCTAATGTATTATTTATATATCAGTGACAATTATTTAAAAGACATAATCTATCCCTCTGGTATGGCTAACAATATTTTGACCTTGTTTGTTTACCAGCAAAGTGCAGCTTTAGTGTAATGATCCGGTAGTAAGCTAATAGGATTTGTTTCTTAAGCTTGGACCAATTACAGATACAAAATCTTCTTATCATCATAATCACAAAAGAGATACAAATGGGATATAATTTCCTCTAACAACAGTCGACAACGTATCAACACATCAGATTAACAATTAGATAGGAAAATAGTGCAGAGAAACTATTATTGTAAGCCTTTGAAGTTCCCTATTTTGTTATATAAATATATACTTAATCTGCATCTGTTTTGAATGATGATTCATTCAGTCATACAATTGATGTAGTAATTTCAACCAAATGTTAAATTACCAATTTTATATGGAGGACGTGGAATTAGATAACCTAGATATTTACAT
Organism: Nesometra sesokonis; assembly: GCA_025631205.1. Taxonomy (NCBI): domain Eukaryota; kingdom Metazoa; phylum Echinodermata; class Crinoidea; order Comatulida; family Antedonidae; genus Nesometra; species Nesometra sesokonis. Next base: position 11,234 of record JAOTQE010080658.1, read on the forward strand.
AGCCACATAAAACTAAAATCAAAGTTACATCCCAAACATCCTTCAAACCTGCATATTATGTTATAAATTTATATTCTAAACATGTTTTTTTTTATATTTATGCAGTCTATATACTAAATGTAGTTGTATAGTTATCTTAACTTAAATAACCAATTTCATATGCAAGCCACATTCATACTGTTTTTAGTGGACTGATTTACTTACAATTTACATTGCCACATAAAATTAAAAACTATAATAAAAATTACATAATACCAAAGACCCTTTGAACTTACATATTAATTATTTTATAAATTTATATTCTCAACCTATTCTTTTGCAATACTTATACTGACTTTAGTGAAAGGTAAATCCTATGCCATTGTTGAATTTGGCTAAAATGTTTTTAGTCCAAATTAACCAATTTAATGAATGAATTGTAACTAAATCTTTCTTCAGTATTTTTAGACACAGAAAGCGTCTCTATAAACAGCTTTTCAAAAATATCTGTCGGTCGGCCTGTCTGTCTGTCGGTCTGTCTGGTCATACATGTTTGTGAATGTTTGAGTTTTGTTCTTTTCCATACATTTACAATATGGGTGTCACTTTAAATGTCTGCGTGATATGAAACAATTATCAACTGGTAATATATAACAAAATTGAAATAAATATTTTACAAATGCTTCCTTTGCTATTAAAACTGCCTCAGACTACTACACTTGCGATTACCACCTCAGGCGTAATCGCAGAAATGTGAAATTTGCGTAGCAGGTGATGTTAATACTATAAAACCAAGCACGATGAAGAATTGCTTCATTTGGCCACTGATCTTGCTTTTATAGTTTTGGATCAGTAGTCACACTCTAACCTATGCCTAGATCACTTTATGTAACTCTATTTTACACTTCGGATATTAATATTAGTCTGAAGCTTTTATTTATATTTTACCCAAATTATAAACTCTTTAGCCAAATTTTAAAAAAAGTGTGCAGTTTTCCTCATCTTATTGTCAGATTTACTTATTTTGACAGTGTTTTGCTCATGAAACTTGAATTTGACAACATCATTTAAATTGCTAATCAAATATTTTTTCAGCTTAAGCCCAGCTTTTGTATATTGAAATTTTGCATAAAGATATGCATTCAGACTGGTTTCATTGCCAAATAAAATTAAAATTATAATACAAAAGATCCTTCAAACTTAAATAAAAATTTAATGAATGTACATTCAATTCAAATGGAATTATTGAGAGATAAGCAAATAAACAGAAAAAATAAAGAAATACAAAGGATTTTTTTTTATATTTTGTCCCATAACTTCAGTTATATATGTCAGATTTTGACAGTTGACGTTGACACTTGTCTTTTTTTTTAAGTTTACAGCATGTATAATGTTTTTGGTGGTTTTGCCATGCCTTGCCCCATATGTAAACTTGAATTTCTATAAACTGAACTGTCTAGAAAACCCAAAAAAAAATGGACAGTATGTTTGGTTTTGGGAAATGGTGACTGTCACCACATTTGAATTGGCCTATTTTAAATAAACACCTTGAAAAAAATAACACCGTTCTATCTGATTTAATCTTCAGAAAGAGATTTTACAGTCCAAGAGAGAATGTTTTAGCATTCTAATTTAGGTAATGGATCACTGTTCCTTAGGCTTCTCAACTAGAGAGTACAGTTTAATTCTGATTAATCGGAGATAATTGGACAGCATGCTGATGTCAATTAACCAGTAGGTCACAAGTCTCTTAGTAAAAAACAAGCTATAATAAGTCATTTATAGTACATTATGATGTCAATTAACAGTGTCCTTTCATAGATGCATTATCCTATCTACATCATACATATATACTATTTTGGTAAGATCAATTACTTAGTTTAGCCAATGGTGTCCAATTACTGTCAACTTGGCCAAAACCGACCACTCGATAAATTGAACTTCATACTGGATCCCGGACCTTAACCATCCTAAGTCATTATATAGTATATTATGGTGCCAATTAGCAGTGTCCTTTCAAAGATGCATTATCCTATGTACATTACATGAAGGATATATTCATATTCATGGTATAAGCGGAGCATAGCCTAAACAAGTCGTAAGCTAATCTGCAGCGTAACAGTATTTGGATACAAGGCGTTGCGTAAGCCATAAGCATTTTTGAAATTGCCACCAGTGACTTTAACTATGACCAGTCATCCGTAATTGATTGGCCAATGCAAACTGATTGCGAATTCTGATTGGTTAACATGTAACATAAGGTCAAAATCGTTAGAGTGTACGGGGTGTAGCTCTAAGACTTGCGCTAATCTGGGGTTTGCAGGAAATAAAAGTTACGATTAGTGACAAATAAATCATATGCCACGTACGTTACGCTTCAGGTAATTGTCTCAACATATCCATAGTACTATTTCGGTAAGATTAATTACTTCCTTTAGCCAGTGGTGTCCAATTACTGTAAAGCAAAACCAAGAGCAGATTTAGGGGGCATGCTCCTATTATCAGCAGTACGTAGTTGCGCACCCCCCCCCCCTTTTTGTTAAGAGCGCCAGGTCTAACATTGACCCTAAAAATGAAACATAGAAGTACACATGGGCAAAAATAGAGTACCAGAACACACAATAACAATTTTTTTTTTTTTTTGCTTTTCATAATCAAACCAGCAGTCAAGCTCACCCGGACCTTACAAAGGATGCCCCCACACACCCTTTTGTTGATTCCTGGGTCCAGCCTTGTGAACCACTTCTGAGCATTACATTGGATACCGGACGTTAACTTACGACCAAAAGTGAATGAATTTTGTACACTTCAATTGCAGTTAGTTTTGTCAAATGGTTTTCCATAAATATTGATATATTTATTGCCATCAATTCTTATTGAATTCAAATTATATTTTGAAAAGTATCATAAATCTACATTTTTTGCCATGTAAGTACAGCCAAAGTGCAAACATGGTTAAGTATGAACTGTGCTGTAACGTGATAATATCTGAGCTAAGCAAATCTTTATAGTTTGCAAAAATGAGTATGGAAATTAGAATGAGAAATTTTCTTTGTGAATCAGTTATGGATCAAGATAACAAAGCTTCTCTATTTGGAGATTCAATTCAGCTACCAGTTTATGTGTTGTTTTTTTTTTTTTACCACAAGCTATATATGTCATTTTACTTCATGACATTTTAAGAAGATGGTCAACCAAACATTACAGGAAGGGTAAGGTTGATAAACCGGACATTTTAAAATGTCAAACGTATCTTTTCAAACATGTTCAATTTTTTGAAGTTCTGTGCAACCTGTCATGGGTAACCGAGTGATATTGCTATATTTCAGTCTTCAACTGCAAAAAAAAAAGTTTACAGCACTGTCTGTATTATTGTTTGGTATGGCTCTGCCACCAAGAAAGATCTCTAAAAACTTAAACGTATTGTAAATCAGTCCAGTGAGTTAAAAATCTCGATGTTATAATCTACCTGTTAATAAGGTCACTAATAAGATTGTTAATGACAATTCTCATCCTCTACACCACTTTTATGTTTACTTTCCGTCGGGCAAACATTTGAGAGCTCCTCATATCAGAACCTCGCGTTATCATAGCTCTTTTGTACCAAATAGTGTTTAGTATTTTTATTTTTAGTACAATTTTATCTTAATTTACACTGTCATGTATGTACTGTATATATGATACTGACCTAAAGCAAGTTTCTTTTTTGGATTCAATAAACTATATCTTATCTTATCTTACTATATAGGGCCAAATATTCTGTTGTATCGACTTTCGTAGGTTGCTGTTTCTATCAAATCATAAATCAAAAGTAGTGTTGAAATGTGTCTTTAGAGTTTTTTCTTCAAAATGACAGTTTTGTGGATTCGTTAGTTGTAGGAGGAGGGATAACTATCATCAACTACTTGTATTCCTGGTTTTCTTTTTTTCTCAAGTTGTATAGCAATGTCATATGTCACTTCATGACATTCTAAGAAGATTGTCAACAAATCTTAGAGAAAGGGTAAAGTTAAACATGACATTTTAAAATGTCAAAAACCTAATCTTTGCAAAAAGTGTTTAAAAAGCAATGTCTAATCAGGGAGGTATAAAATAGAAATCTAATGATTAATTTTGAATAATTATTTGTAATTCTATTTCCATGGTGACATTTTCATAAATATGTTTATAAGAAAACAATTTCATTTGTGCTGACAGTCTAAATTTGTTAATTTGTAAAAAAATTTCAAAAGAAATAAAAGTTAATTAACATAGTTAACTTTGATATTCTGCTTCCATGACAATCATAAATTATTTGTCAGCATCGTGCCACTGCATATTAATACTAATTAATTCATACCAAGTCATTGGGTATGTTAATTATTAACTACTGTGTAATACTAAATTCAATTATTACTATTATTGATAATTATTTTAGTGTAAATGTATAATACCAAATTTTAAAAGGATAAGTATTAAAGATGTATTGTCACTTGAAAAATGACAAAAATTAGATTTTGAAAATAACTTGCTTATCTTGAAGAAATA
>JAOTQE010080669.1:4816-15739 GCA_025631205.1 Nesometra sesokonis
GGGATTCGATATTCAATATATGCAGTTTGTTGCTGTTCAGAATTGAATGCCTTTGAGGAATATTAACAAATATTGTATAAGTTGGGGGAATATATTGAAAGAGTAGAAGTTCAATATTTTGCCACAGTGAGTACAATATTTTTTAGTATCACCTAAAAATAGGGATTTGATATTATAATTATTATTCAAATAGTTTACTTGCAAGTTCAGGTTTGTCAAGACTTCCTATGCCTCTGCATAGCCTAAGCTCACTTAGGCCTTCAAAATTTGAATCCATGCCCTCCCGTAGATATTCGGGAAAAATATTAACAACAATTCTTTTAGCTGAGTATTAGGTACTATAATATACTTTATATCTTTATTATTTAATAATTCTTCATAATAAACAATACTCAATTGCATGAAGCACAGACTTTGGGAGTTTGTTGTCTAGAATTGGGGGTTGGATATTATGCACACGCCGTTCAATACTACATAATACTGAACCGGTTAAAAATGTATAATTGAACAATAATTTGTTATATTGAACAACAGAGTTATAATATTGAACACTGTTGAGAAAAGCTTAAAAAAAACTAGGATACCAAACTTAATATTATGAAAAGTACTTGGAATAATTCCTGTATACAACTTTTGATAGCGAGGATATCGAAAAATATTGTACTAATTATGGCAAAATATTTTCAATGTATCCCTCAAAGACTTTCAATATTACAAATATCAATATTTATTATATCAATATTAATTATACAATAGCATATTAGACCTAAAAAAAAAATTTGGTTACCCAAGCTCGACCAACCCAAGATCTCAAAAATTAATCTAACAGTCCAGCACAAAATACAGTGTACTTATGCTATTGTGTATGCTATGCTAACAAAGCAGTCCACTAGTAACCACCAGAGCCTGATTCAAAACACGACCACCGGAGAGTGAAAAATATGTGAAAATGCTTAATATTAAAATATCATTTCATAGAGTGTTCCTTTAAGTATGGTTTAAGCCATCAAATTTACCTGTAAAAATTATCATTTACCAGTAAAACTTATGTTTATTGCAAAAATAATTGATATAATTTTGAATCTCATATATATAGAGAATACAGGAATGCTAATAGAGGCCTATAGTTATGTAGATATTTGGGGTAGATCCAAAACCAACTCAAAAGCCATCACTGCCAAGTCATGTTTTTTGAACAATTTACCACTACAATTATTTCACATTTTACATTCTTTGAAAAATTGTTAACTCTAGATAAAGTGGTGGAATACATGCTACTTAAATACGCATCTCAAACATGGTGTCGACTATACTAATCTAACAGTGATTATTCCAACAGTCATCTAGACATTATCAAACAATTTCTCAAAGAGTTTAAGCATTGTAATGTATATTTTTTATTCCTAAGTAATTTAACATAGGCAAATACTCTCCAGTGCTGAAAGATTAGGCTCTGGTTTAGCAGAACCCTAATAACATTTGTATTTTTTTTTCTAAAGATAAAGATAAAAAATGATTCAGATTTTAACTTTGTTTTACTTCTCATGGAACAGTAAAATTTTACCGATACAACATTCTACAATATAGAAAAAAAATATGCTAAAATATATGTTAAAATCAACATCTGCAATAATTCCCAGGAACCAATTAGAACTATAAAAAGTTGATAATAATAAAAACAACACTAATGTACTTTCACACAATATTCTAGTATATAAAAAATATGTTAAAATATTTTCTAAAAATTTCATCTTCAAAAGATGATAGAGGTAAATTATTTAATTAACTACTCATGCATAAACAGTTAATGACAAAAATTAACACAATAATGTGTCAAAGTATAACCCATGTTTAAACCAGTGTATAAATTTAGTGTTTATCGTAATAAGCCAACTTTGAAACTGTTAACAAATGCAATGTAGCTTAAACGTTTGAAGTCATGTCCATCCCATACAGAATAATTTCATATTTCAGGACACATGACCCTTCTTCTGTACATGATTTTATCTGTATTATCAATTCTTCCTCTTATGAATTTTTAACATTTTTTTGATGTATTAGTAGAAAGTAAACAATATCAGCTACGACCGGTTGTTTTCTCATAGATGGCACTGTATTTTGTTTGTAGTAGAAAAGACAAGTAAAATAGTAGAAGTAGAATTTGATAACCCAAAGTAAATCAAGGACTTCCAATGGTTAAACCTCTACATTAAACATGCAGTTAATTTTGTAAGAAATACTGACAGACATAAAATTTCACATACTAGTAACTTGGCATCTTCTGATATTACAGTAATACTAAATATATTTTTGGAAGATTGTGTCAACAGGGAGGTTTTGCAACTTTACGAAATAAGATGATGGAAACAGAAACGTCAAATTATTGTAATGTTTGGGTTGAGCAACGTTCCATATCTGTCACTGATGATCAGTGTCTTACGACCATCATCGACTATTTGTAGCTAGAAAAATTGTTGTCCAATTTGCTAACTACGAATAATCAATCGTCAAAATACTGACCAACAAAATCTGTTTCTATTATTGTTTCAAAAGCTCCCTATTAAGGAGGTAATTTTGGTTCTATCATCACCAGTTGAACCAACTGGAATCTTGATATCTGTGTCATTTATACTTTATACTTAGCAAATCAGAAGACACGGTTCTTTACCATCGTAACATTTTAGCAGAAGAATCCTTCAGAACATAATTCTTCCATTAACACTGATGACACCTCTTGCAAGCTGCATATACTGCCTAGCTTCCCTCCACTTCTAGTTCTTCTCTTTTGTGGCGACTTGCTTGCTAAATCTTTTTTAGTTTTGTTTGCGATCTTCTTTTTAGATTCACTTCTTGTTGATTTTTTACTGTTTGTTTTACTACTTTTCTTGGTGCTAGAACTTGACGATGTTTTTCCATCTTCCTCAAAATCATAAATGGCATCTAGGGATTCATTGAGTTCATCTGATGTCAATTCAGTATTGCTCTTATTAATAAACTGAGATAAAGAAAGACGTCGCAGTAAATCCTCCTGTTCTTCTTTAAGCTGACTACGTGTACGACGTCCTGACTTAGCGTACTTCATTTTTGGCGGTTTCAGCAAATTCAGTGAGAAACGTGGCTTTTTATATGCGGAGAAAATTGGGGAGATAACTTTAGTGCGGGCGCAGAATGTAGCAGACGTTGGAGTTGAGCTTTGCTTGTCGTAGAATAACATAAAAGGTTTTGTAGGTGAGGTGGCAGGTGGCGTTCTTTTTGATTTCGTTGAATTGCTTTTTTTACCGCCAAATAAGTTTCTAGCAAAGCCCTCCTTCGCAAAGTCTGGCACATACACTGCAACGTTCATTTTTATCGGTGACAAAGAAAGTGCTTTGTTTAGTGATAACACAGGAGAGAGTTCATTTTCTGGAGATTGTTTAGATTTTACAGGACTTGGAACTGGGCGACCAGTGTGAGGATCAGCAACGTGTTTCACTGGTGTTTTTATACTACCAATTCTCAAAGGACTTGAGAACTTTGGGAAGACAATTTCAATTTCAGTCTCATCATGAACGTAATTTTCTTCAATGATTTCAACTTCCTCTTGAGGTGTACCAGGTGGAAGCTGGAGCATCGGTGGTGACGCAGAGCATCCGGGAGACTTCACCAACCAGATCTTGTCCTTCTGATCAGGTGTACTGAACATACAACGTTGGGTCTTGCAAGGCGATCTTGGAGTCCTCGGTTCTGCGCTCTTTGATCGGTCCCTCAGCTTGCTACCAGGGGGAAGATGTTTGATTGGTGGATCAGCAAATGCTTGGTCAATATCGTCTTGTATAATGTTCTCATTTCTGACAGATAAACCAGGTGATACCGGTGACACAGCCTGCCGCGGTTCAACTAGTGACTGAGACCGCAACATCTTTACTGGTTTTAGAGGTGAGGGAGGGCATTTTCTACGAGTTGCTCCAGCTGATACAGCCTGCTGTTGTTCGACTAATGACTGCGATCTCAACTTCTTTACTGGTTTTAGCGGCGATGGAGGGCATTTTCTGCGAGGTCTATTCTCATGTTTATGTTTACTTGGAGATTTTAATTTACCCTGCACACTTGATTCAGAATTGATGGCAGCTGTTACAGGCAAGTTCTCAATATCTTCAGCACTGTTATCAAACAACACATCATGACTTCTAACCTTAACGTTTTGAAAAAGATCTTCCATAGGAGTTCTTTGGTAGCCAGGTTGCCGTCTCTCCAGAATTTCTGAAATAAATGCACGGCTGACTTGATTAGGAGTACCTTGTGGTCCCTTCATTGGACTAGATGAAATAATTATTGGTGACGACATTGTTCTTATCACTGGTTTTGAGTCCTCATCCTTAACAGGCTTAGTGTCTGTTTTTGGTTTTAGGACATCGTTGTCTAACTTTGACATGTATCCATCAATCTGGTGCTCCCAGTCGGATTCATCTTGTGAGAAGTTGTCCACCGTGTGTAACACACACTCTATAGCCAAATCCTGTGAGCTAGATTGAGACTCACTGGCATTATCGTTCCTATCGCATTTAACACACGTGACCTCTAATGCTGCGTCAGCCAGTGGTGCTGCTTTACCCATTGACTCATTAATTCGCAATTGTAGGTTCAACTGACTCTCACGAATGTCCTCGCTTTTAAAGCCAAGAAAATCTGATCCACCTAGATCACTGCTAAAGATGTGTTCAACTGAAAGAGTTGCATCGAAAGTCCTGTTTAAATTCTTGCATCCCTTCTTACGTTTTCCTCTTTGATTATTACCAAGAACACGATTGAGAAGCCCTTTGGCATCCTTTTTCTTTTCGCTTTGGTTTTTCTTTGCACTAGTGGTGTTAACTTTTGTGCTGGTTATCTTGTTTAAGTCACTAGCATTATTAGCTTCTTTACCAGAATGCCTTCGACTAGTTCTACTGAGGGATTCTTTCAGTGGACTTGGAGTCTTTGTCTTTGGAATGCTGGATTCAACAGTTTTATTTTGTTTTTGTTTATTTTGAGGGGTAACTTCCTTATTAGATACTTTTGGAATGTCTTCACAAAAAACAGGGTCATCGTCTGTTTCTTCCATGACAGCTTTCTTTTGTTTTCGTTTCCTCTGAGGGGTAACAATTCTTTTAGATTCTTTTGAGATATCTTCACAAAAAACATTGTCTTCATCAGTTACAGTTTTTTTTTGTTTTTGTTTACTCTGAGAAATGACAGGTTGTGAGATATCTTCACAAAAAACAGCATCTTTAAGTGCTTCACCTATTACTGTTTTCCTTATTTTACGCTTATTCTGAGGGGTAACCGATTTTCCAGATTCTTTTGATACATCTTCACAAAAAACAGGGTCTTCAAATGCTTTGCCTGTTACAGATTGCCTTATTTTTCGTTTATTCTGAGGATCAACATGTTTGTTAGACCCTTTTGGAATGTCTTCACAAAAAACATCTTCATATGCTTCTTCCGTTACAGTTTTACGTCTTTTACATGGATTTTCTTTTATTTCATACTCTTTCTGAAATTCATCAATGGAATCAATGTCTTTTTCATTTAAAGAACGTTTTACGCTTTTTCTTTTTATTGTTAATGGAGAAACTAATGGGGGTTTAACTGGTTTAACTTCCTTTCCCTGAGATTTTGGAGTTGATTTTCTATTTGGTGTTTTGTTTGGAGTGTTTAACTCATTGCATTCCTGAGTTCTATTAATGGGTTTTTCATCACTAATAGTTTGCTTATTTTGTAAATTTTCAGTAGGTTTTGCTTTCTTTCTGCTAGTATTTGCAACTCTTTTCTGCAAGGCTGTCCGATGTTTAATAAATTCATTAACATCCACTTCAGAAGCACTCCGTAGCGGTGGTTCACCAAGCCAGATCTCCTGATAGACTTCCTCAACTCTAGAACTGTCCATTTCTGCTTCGTTTATAACTTCTGGTGAACGTTGGGAGGTCAATTGCTTGGGCTGAGCTTGTGCAAGCGGTAGTGAAACACGCAAAGAGGTTTCCCGTTGAAGACTTCCTGTACGGCTGTGGCCTGGGAGGTCATTCGGGTTGGTTGCTTCGGTGTCTTTGGTTCTTGAAACTGATGGTGAAGCTTGCTTTTGCTTGGGTGTAGACCTAATGTTCAATTCTTGATGCAAACTGTAACAAAATAGAACAAAAAAACCTTTACAACTTCATTGTGTAAAAGTTATCAACACAGACATTGTCGGATATATTTGCATGTAATTTGGGCAAGTAACCCCACAGAACACGCTTTTAATGTGGAGAGTGAGTTTTTAATTGGTTGAAGTAATTTCCTATTAAACATATTATACTCAGTGCAATATTTGACTCTCCTGGATGCACCTGGATATTGAGACTTAAAGCTTTCAAAGCTTATGTTCCCCCCCCCCCACCCCTTGACTTCTGCATACTCCAAGGTTCATACGGGTTATATTTCAGTGGATGGTCAAACCAGTGTTTCTGCAGGATACTTTTAAATTGGTTTACAGATAAACAGTCAGAAATTGAGTTAGGTAAAGAGTTTCAGCTATTTATAGTTCTAAATGAAAATGCATTTTGACGGAATTTAGACTTTGAATGGATTTTATGAAACTTCCATCAATGTCCTCTGGTAGATGAAAAAATACTCAATCTTATACTTATCAATCTCATGAACCATCTTAAACCATCCTGGACATTGGTGATGCTGCAATCTAGTAAATTTTCATCAAAATTATAATTTTAAAGTTAAAATTCTGCAGCCCAACAAGATCTTGTTCTATTTTTTTATTGTTAACTTTTCACCTTCCACATGTTTTAGAACAATGTTTCAAATCCTCATTACAGAATTACAATTAACTGGCTTTAATGGATGGCATTGGTTTTAAATAACACAACATAGAACTCCATATTTGGAGTCTCAATTTTAAATTTAATTTCAGAAGCATGATACAAACTTCCTTATTGTCAAAATGTGTTTAAATAGGGATGTATCCCAACTTCACAATATACGATAGTATGGAAACGTCATAAATGCTAGTCTGAATGGAGTATAATTGTTAATTTGAGTCCTACCTGACTGCATCTTGTTTCTGTGCTTCATGGTATCGCATGACATCTTCCAAGAATGATGCTATGTCAGGTCCTTCTGTGATCATCCTATCCAGAGCACTGTAGTTATTTTGATTGGATACAAACTCCCTGTGTTCACTGCTGCTTAGATGCTGTACATGAAAAACAAATTATCCATTAAAATTGCATTTTGATTTTTCAATGAGCAAGATAATAAAGTCAGCTCTATCAAAATGGACTTGCCAGTAAACCAATAAACCAAGCTGTCTTAAAAACCCATAGATGTTTTATTTATGGCTAGATGGTGAACTTAACACTGTAGAATTGCATTCCCATGTAGGTGCCTACTACTTTGATTTCGTCAGTCTATGTCAAAACATGCAAGTGAAATAATAATAAGTGTTTTACAATAATTTATTTTTAACATTTTTTTGTTATACAAATTATCTACATATGTCACACACATTTTATGTTGACAATGGCTTTAGATTTTTATTAAATTTACTTTCATTTATATTGATAAATTTGAAACTTCTATGAAAGATTGCGCGTGCGCAATTTCAACATAGTAACAGCGTTAGAACATAACACGATTTGATTGGATGGATTCCGGAATAGTAGGCGCGCTTACATGGAACTGCATTTTGGGGCAATGTATTCTGTGGAAGTTCACCATCTAGCCGTAAAAAATTATAAATCTATGGAAAAACCTAACATGGACGTCCAAATGGTGGTTGTCTATGGGAGAGCTGACAGTATTTCACAACAATACAATAGTACTAACAGAAGTAAAGGCCCTGTCACCCTGACAATCATGCAGCATATGCTGGTGGTATAACATAACAGGATTACTACTCTCCAAGTAGAAACACTATAAAGTCATGTCTCTATAAACTGACCACTCCTTTGAAACACCCATTTGGTTTGGTTTTCCAAATTGTTCAGTTTAGAAAGAGTCAAGACCATCTAGGTTTACATTGGTTTCAAGATTCTGGGACTTTCAGAAATGGTCTATTTTAACACAAAATTTGGTTTGTTTTTCTGATTGGTCATTTTCATCTGTGGTATGGCACTTACAGACAAAAATAGTTTATTCATAAGATGTACAGGTCAACACTTAACTTAAGGGCCATTTTAATGTCGTCAATGATACAATTCACATTGTGGTGAATATGTACATAACACAACTATAAACCAATTAGTGACTTCTGCTTACCTTATCCAGGTTATCATATCTTTGTTTACAGCATTCACAAAATCCTCTTCGCTTTTCCTTCATCTTCTCCGCTTTCTTTTTTCTCATCTGTATAACTGTTAATCCTTTCTCTTTGGTACTAAATAAGAACACAAATTGTGAGTTAAACTAGTGATTGTCATATAATTTCTATGGTTAGTTTCATAGTTTCAGTTAATGTTAATTAATAATAAATGTATTTTTTAAGGATGGTTGGAAGACACACCAGGGATAATGCAGTCAGTCCGCAGACTCGTTTCAGATGAGATTTTTCTGGTGGTAATTGGGCAGTACAATTGGAGACAATCCTCGTCTCTTTTCCAAAGAGAGTACTGCCTTCTTTAATGTGCACATGAGCTATGTTGCACATGGGAACACCAGCTTAATGTCTATCCAGAGGACACTATTAAGTTGTGCACTATTAACTTGTATCTCAATCTTTCAGCTGAAAAACTAAAATGTAGCGTGGTGTTGGATCAAATTGTTACCAGCAGCTTAACTGAGATTAATTCCATTATATTTATAAAAAAAAACATTTACAGGTTTATGCTTTCTTAATTGATTGTTCATGTGACTAAAATTTATTTAATTTTAAAACTGACAAATGAAAACAATTAAATTTGTTTCTGTGAGAATGCACACATCCAACAGCAAGCAACTCACCAATTACAGGATCGGTATACTATATCATGCTTATAAACTAAGACTCATTACAAGGCACACATCCAACAGCAAGTAACTCACCGATTACAGGATGGATGTACTATATCATGTACTATATCATGCTTATAAACTAAGACTCATTACAAGGCACACATCCAACATCAAATAACTCACCGATTACAGGATGGATATACTATTCTATGTTTATAAACTAAGATTCATTACAAGGCACACATCCAACAGCAAGTAACTCACCGATTACAGGATCGATATACTATTCCATGTTTAAGGCTCATTACAAGGCACACATCCAACAGCAAGTAACTCACCAATTACAGAATGGATATACTATATCATGCTTATGAACTAAGATTCATTACAAGGCACACATCCAACAGCAAGCAACTCACCAATTACAGGATCGATATACTATATCATGTTTATAAACTAAGACTCATTACTAGGCACACATCCAACAGCAAGTAACTCACCAATTACAGGAGGTATATACTATATCATGCTTATAAACTAAGGCTCATTACAAGGCACACATCCAACAGCAAGTAACTCACCGATTACAGGATCGATATATACTATATCATGCTTATAAACTAAGACTCATTACAAGGCACATATCCAACAGCAAGTAACTCACCAATTACAGGATGGATATATTATATCATGCTTATCAACTAAGACTAATTACAAGGCTTATGCAGTGGCATTGTTTATCCTGACAATAATCCTAGCATTTGATAAGGATTGAACCCAGGACCTTGGGATTGGTAGTCAAGCATGTTAAAAACCAAGCTACAGTGCCACTGCAAATTTTCTAAAAATAAAAAAAATAAAAATAATACATACGTAGTCTTATTAACAGGCGTTGAATTGCTAGGCCCACCATTATCTGATGGATCAAGTCTCTGAGCCTTGCTCCTGAAGGCTGTACCATCATAAGGACACGATCCTGCAGGGGTGTCTGTTGATACCCTAGGCCATACTTCCAAAGACTTTGATATTGGTCTGTAGTGACTGAAATAATAAATTTGAAATTGAATTATTAGGATCTAAATAAACATAACATTTGCGGTACACCACATGTAGTTACTCAATGTTTTGATCGATGTGCTTCGATCATCCTCATGAGGACAATCGAAGCACATCAATCGAAACGTTGAGTAGCTTACAACTACATACGTGGTGTACCGCAAATGTTATGTTTGACATCTCACCATGCAAACCTCCAAGCACTATTAGGATAAACTTTGATGAAAGTAACCTTGATACTACAGTATATCAACTTAAATTTTATCACTGTACTTTTTTTCGATAAACTTTTCAACGACAACATGAGTTTAAAAATACTATAATTTAAATATAAAAGTATTGCTTACCAATTTTTATCTTCAACTTTTAGAAACACACCAGACTGTCCATCTAAAATTATTAAAATTATTCATCTTTATAAGTGCAAAACAATGATTCAGTTCTGATGTTAAAAACACAATCAACAACAATCATCAATTACTAAACATTTAATGTAATGAAATCAAGATAAGAACATCAATAGCATGCAGCAAATTTTCATCTTTGCACAATATCTGGAAGTAACCTGACCTAGACTTGAGACTGAAGAAGCAATTAGCAAAGTCATTAGTGTGGTCAGTGGCAACATATGGGTGTGAAAGCTGGGCAATAAAAGATACAGACCGAGATCAAATAAATGCATTAGAAATGTGGATATGGAGAAAAATCCTAGGCATTACATGACATGACCGAGTGACAAATGAAAGAGTCAGAACATTGATTGGAGAAAGACAAGAGGATAGATTATTAGAACAATAAAAAGAAAAAAATCTGCTAAATTCTGGAAACGAAGGATAGATAGTTTAGTACTTTGTACTACAGTTGAACCTCCCGTAAGCAGACACCCTCGGGTCCGGAAAAAGTGTCCGCTTACGGGAGGTGTCCGCTTACGAG
>JAOTQE010080680.1:0-15739 GCA_025631205.1 Nesometra sesokonis
TTATGTCAAAATATTGAATCTTGTCACGATGGCGTGTATCTCATTGCTTGGAGTATGCATTATACTTTCTTACTTGATTCCAAGTCGTTATGGAGTTATGGCTGCTCAGTGTAGGGTACTATAATGCGTAAGTGCTTGCGATTTGCTCATTTGAATAGTTGATGTTCCTAAATACATTAAAAGATGCAAGGCTGAAAACTTCTTATAGAATGTCAATTCTAACCACAGAAAACAACTTTAATTGAAAAATGTGCATCTGGCCTACTTTTTTTCATATTGACTGCTGAAACCTCAACTTATGCAACACGCAAAATTTGTTTCAATCTTTGAACCCTACTAGTGCCAAATAATAATAATTCAAAATTTCACTCCATTGATTGATTTAACATAGAATGACTCGCTAACAAATAATGTATTTCTTTCATCGCTCACACAGGACCACATTTGAATTCTGAAGTCTTCAGAATTAAGGAGTTCTATAGTGTTATCACACATGCTCACAAACCTTACTGTATTCTGATAGCTTTCCCAACAACACTTAACCCTGCATAGAAATTCATAAAAGCTATCACAACACTGCGGTTGTCGTAGACCTGAATTCTGTTATGTCAGTTTTTTCTGTTATTGGACTGTTTTTGTGTGTGTGTTTTTTTTATTACTTTTCTGGAACTCTTTATTAGTTGTTGTATATTATACCTTTCACTTATCAATGTTAAAGCCGCCCTGTATTTTTTTTTTTTGTAAAAATTACTATGAGAATAGAGCATACGTCCTGTATACATAGGCCTATGTATGTGTGATTGTGTAAATGTATAATCAGTAAATAAAATAACATATTTGGTATTTAAGCCAAACAAAATTAAACAGTTTAATATTATACAAATATTGAGGGATAGTGAGATCTACTGTCCCGAGGTGATGAGAAGACCAGAGCCTACTATCTTCCCGAGGGTGTGCATACATACACAAAAATTGATGAGGAGTATGGCATATGTTGCGTTACAATATAACTGAAACTCATCACAAAAGCCCTAGTGGCTGAGGAATATACAGTAGACGTCTACATATCAGGTAGAAGACCTGGGTTCATGTTTGTTGATGCGGCTATCACGAAAAACAGATTTTCAGTATTAAATTTTGTAATTACTTACTGTTTATATAAATATAGATGTCACTCTATTCAGATTTATTATTCTTTTTAGACAAGAGAGTAATTTGTAATAATACGGTACTTATGAAGATATTGAGAATAAAGGTGGGACGACCCCACGAAAGAGAAAAGTTAAAAAAAGCTATCACAACACAGTACTGTACTAAGCATATAACTGTACTATAAATGTCTTAATTATCAGTTATGATCTGTCACCTCTTCTGCACCGTACAATTGAAAATTATCTAATTATTTAGCAGCCTAATGTAATTAAGATCATTGGTTATGGTAGATTCTGTCCTGATGAAAGTTCCTAATTTATAATTTGGTTTATCTGGAACCATACAGTAGGAAGTTGGCCCCCTCATCTTGTTGTCTCATTTGTGTTCATAAGGGGTCTCATTTGTTGTCGTGCAAGTTTTTTCTAAACATGAAACCCTGATACCTCAATTTTGAAATAGGCAATGATAATTGAAAGTCATTGTCAATCAGAACCAGCAGTTACCAAAATGGTTAACCTTCTTGCCCTACTGTACCCTGCCTTCATTGCAATTGATGAAAATCAGTTTAAAGAAAACATAGGTTTGATTTTATAAACTTTTCTTTGTTCGCAGACAGTCTGGTTCCTGGGTTACTGTTGATGGTCAGAAAGGAGTAAATCTTGCTACGTTTAACTTTCTAGGAATGGTTGGCAGAGAAGAACCAGTGGTAAGACAATTATGTAAAAAGCGTCATCCTCATTATCATCACATCATCATCATCATCAACATCATCAACATTGTCATCATCAACATTGTCATGATTATTATCAACAACAACATCATCATCATCATCAACATCATCGACATCGTCATCATCATGATCATCATCATTATCAACATTATCATCATCATCAACATCATTGTCCTTGCCATTATAAACTCATCGTTATCATGATGAACAACAGCATACACTTGCAAAGATGCCATTGTTAATCATAATCGTGGACATAAGATAACAAAGATTAAATTGTCTAGAGTCTACTACTGTAGTTTACAGTATACTTATAATAACAATAACAACAACAACAACAACAACAACAACAACAGCAACAACAACAGCAGCAGCAACAGCAGCAACAACAGCAGCAACAACAACAACAACCACCACAACAACAACCACCACAACAACAACAACAACAAACACAACAACAACCACCACCACCACAACAACAAACACAACCACTACAACCAACACAACAAAAACCACCACAACAAACACAGCAACCAACACAACAAACACAACAACAACACCACCACCATGTGAAATTTATATAGAGCTTATTGCCAAGGCCTCTAAGCACTTCAAAATTATGATACAACTGACCCATCCACATAATGTGCAGACATGCATTTATAACAGTCATTTTACATTGATTTCTTCACCATTTTGATACAACTAACCCATCCACATAATGTGCAGCCATGTTTATAACAGTCATTTTACATTGATTTCTTTACATAGCAAACTGCGATGACTGCTCTGAGTAAATATGGAGTTGGATCTTGTGGGCCTCGTGGATTCTTTGGTACCATGGGTAAGTAACCTAGTCATAGTATGTTCACTACCCTAGTCACTAAAAACATAATAAAAAATACATAATATAAAGCCCAGTCAAGACAAATTTTCCTTGGCAACAAACTTTGATGTCTATATATGGTCATTATCATTTTACACCATGACCATACATAGAAATATCATTATCATGCATGGATATAATCAAAGATTTTTGTTTAATAAGTTTAATAGTCTGGACTGAGGTTAAAGGTTGCTCTTCCACTTGCCTGTTGTGGATAGGCAACTAAAAACATTAAAACATAATTTTATAACTTAAGGTAGACCATCAGACAATAGCCAGGGTGGATTTGGGTGGGGGTGTTGGTAGGAGGATGGTTTGTGCAACCGGCGACCCTATTATCGCCAAAACGTAGTTGCGTTCCCCCTTATATTTGGAGCGCTGGGGATAAAATAGACGCTAAAAACAAAGACATGAATATGGACCATGCGTAACATAAAATGTACCTAAACACACAAAATGGGATGTGAATTTTTTTTTTTTGCTTGTGAAAATCAAGACTGGGAACCATGTCCATCAGAACATCTAAAGACCAAAATTTCCCAGGGAGCATGCCCTCTGAACCCCTCTAAAACTTTGACTCTCTACCGGCCCCACCTTCTGACCCCCTTTTCCAAAAGTCTACATCCACCCCTGGCTGGATCCTGGATCTACCCTAATTGCTGAATCAATTGCCAATCCCACTCTCCATTTAAACTTAGGAAAAGAGCCATGTAAGCATGTTAAATTTGTTAGTGGTCAAGCAAAATTTAGAAATAGCTAGCCCTAGGAACAATCAATGTCTAGCTCTATATCAACTCAGCTTCATTACCTTTTTATTCATCACTGAAAATTAGAAGGCTATATTTTTATTTGATATTGAATCCAAAAGTATCTTCCAATAAGTCATTTCACGGTTTCAACTGTGCATGTGCATAATTAAGGTCAAGTCATAAAACGTTGCGTGGCTTATTGAAAAGGAATATAATTGCCGTGCGTCGTTTTATGACTTGACCTTAGTCTGCATATGAGCAGTTGAAACCGTGAAATTGTTTATTGAAAAATTTATACTGGTAAATTGTCTAAAAAACATGACTTGTCAGGCATAGCTTTTGGGTTGGCTTTAGCCATATTCCAAATACTATAACTATAGGCCTCTATTAGTAGTTCTGTATTCTCTGTAATACAGAATTAATGAGGTCCAAAAATATATGAGAATCAAAATTATAGCATAATTATTTTTCAATAAACCAAATTTTTACTGGTAAATTGTAATTTTTACCGATAAATTTGATGGCTAAAACCATACTCGGGAAAACATAGAATCAATTTTTAAAAGCGAATTGAAGTCATTTCTATTTTAAAGATAACTATTTTGCAAGCCCATATACCAGTAGTTGTTTTTATTTCATTGTTTTTTTCTTAATTAACACGTTGGCTGCCAGACCCCTTTTCCTGTTTCATTCCCGTGTGCCAAAACAGGTTTACATCTACAAATATAGTTTTATAAGGTTTTATTTAATCACATCTCATCAAAATAGTGTGTGTCTAATATTTTGGCAGGAAAATGTTAGTGACCAGTATACTCGTCGTTGGCACTGGCAAAGAAATGTTTTTGCCAGTGGCGAGTTTACTCGCCTGCATTGGAAATATGATTGTTATGTACAAAGAGCGCCACCACACTTTGTAATCCTTTAAACTGCCTGCAATAAAACAACAAACAAACGGAAGTTATTTCAACAGTATTGTCTTGGTGTATCTTCCCTGAACTACCCCTGAAGAGACTGTAAGTTTACAATGTACGCATGTGTCGTGAGCAACGTTATAAAGGTACTCTGTTTTTGACGAGTATGTTCGTCACTGGCGCACACAGCAACAGCTGGTTGTCGAATATACTCGTTGCTGGCAGTCAACGTGTTAAGGAGTAGTTAAGGATTTAGTTAATATATTGTGAATTGATGTTAGATTAGGAGTCAGGCATTTTTGCAAGTTCTGAATAGACATTGAATTGAATTTTCACTATATTTCTTGTCAGTTCAACATTATTCTTTTTTGTAATTTTTAGATGTTCACTTGGAGCTTGAGAAGGAGTTGGCTAAATTCCTTGGTGTACAAGCTGCTGTATTATACTCCTACGGCTTCTCTACCATTGCTAGTGCTATACCATCATATTCCAAACGTGGAGATATCATTTTTTGGTAAGTGAATCCTTTGTATATTTTTGTATGCTTCAAATGACCTGAAATGTGGTCTAATGTAATCATAATTTGATTTTGAGCATTTTAAGAACTTAAGGCACGCGTACGTGCGCGCAATATCACGTGTGAATTTTTGAGCGATGTGACGTTTAAGGTCAACATGAAGTTTATGCTCACTAAATATAATCTACAAATATTAATTAGTTAGGTTGTTATTAACGTCTAAAGAAAAACGCATTTTTGCACATAGATGAAGTCACGTGTCACTGTTGACTATTCCAGACCAAGTTCTATGTTACCTGAAATTTTAATGTTAATAGCTTGTGTCAAGTTTGAGGAATCCGTTACACAAAAATTGACAGATAGAAATAAGAATATAGACAATGATGATTTCGTACAGTAACAACAGCTGATCCGCTACCTAGTGGATAAGCTAAAAAGTCCACTTGGACTTTTGTGAGTTATCCTTGGTCTCTCTCAACACAAAATAAATAAAAATTCCCCATCTCTGACATTGTTATGAAACCATGAAACACTGAAATATCTGCATGTTTGAAGGTCAAGCATTGTGTTACCAACCAGAAATCTCTGTGATTGGTGGTCTGTTCACAGTTTTTTTTTCTGTTTCCTAGTGACAAGGGAGTGAACTTTGCAATCCAGATGGGACTGCTGGCATCTAGAAGTACTCTTCGTTTCTACAATCACAATGATATGGATGATCTTGAGCGTCTTCTATTAGAACAAGCTAAGGAGGACAAGAAGGTACAAAATCTTAATTTAACTTAATGTGAATTTTAATTTTGTGGGCATTGCTATATTTAAAGGCCATTCGTTCGAAAAAGCCCCCAAAAATTAAAACATTCTAAATTTGAATATGTTGTATTCAGATTTATAAATATAATACTGATCTACCATATTTATGTCATTTTATTACTTTCAAGTATAAAAAAATGAAAAATAAGCACAGAATTTTATTTTTTGGGTGGATCCTAAAAAATAAAGTGGATGAATCTTTGTAAGCTTTGCCTCCGTGAAGAGTTCAATTCTAGTAACCAGCTATGGACACTTTCTTGTTGCATGCAAAAACATCGCTTACTGTGGAGAGAAAAGTCTGGATGACATCTACAAGGATACGATCTACAGCCTGTTACCTTAGCAACAAAAAATTATCAAATCGTCTAAATCTGGCCTAAAAGAGTTGGATAATCATTAACTTTTCCCTATTCAAGAATAAAAGTAAAAAATATGCAGGTAACTACTCATGTTTATTATTTTATAAATAATAAACAGCAAAATGTTTAAAAAAATTCGATTTTTTTGGGTGGATATTGGAAGGAAAGCTTCTTTTAAAATACATTAATTTATTATAACTAACAATATACTACCTATCTACAACAGGCGCAGAACACCCTTTAACATTTTGAAATGCTGGTGTGAGAACTTTTGTCAAGATGGATGGCGCCCTCTATGTTGATTTTTTTTAAAGAATATAGAACATCTGCTATTATGGGAGCAGTTGACACAGCGGTTACAGTTCAGAATCGTAATCGAGAGGTCGGGAGGTCGACACTCACTCATGTTTGTTGGCTGTTTGCATGTGCAACACACTTTGCTATCCTTGCTTCAGTCTACCCACTTGTATGATGGGTATTTGCAAATTGCTGGGAAGTAACCTGCCATGGACTAGCGTGTCCTCTAGGAGAGTATCACACTCTCATCCGCTTCACGCTACTGAAACTGGAAATAAGCTGCAGGCCTATGACCTCAGTCTTCAGGCGCTAGGCTCTGAGATTTTGTGGTTTATAATTATTTTTATTATTTTTCAGAATCCAAAGAAAGCTAAAGTTACAAGACGCTTCATTGTTACAGAAGGATTATTTATCAATTATGGGGATATTGCTCCATTACCGAAATTAGTAAGTTTACTGAAATTATACATGTAGCACAGACATAAAAGCTGGACTGGGAACTCCTTATTCCAGCAATTTTTATGTCAATTTGAAGTCCTGAAAAATGGAAGAATTCAGGAAATTTTGGGTCGGTCTTGAGCAACACGAAAGATTTTTAAGGCCTTATCTTACTACTGTCTTAACTCGCATTGATGTTACTCATTTTGTAAATTAATATTAAGATTGCAAAATAAGTGGTTTTTTTTGTTAATTGTTATTTCATAATTATTTACAATGCAATTGTTCTTTTTTTATTAGGTCGAATTCAAGTTCAAATACAAAGTTCGCATTTTCTTAGAAGAAAGTTTATCATTCGGAGTTCTTGGAAAATCTGGAAAAGGCTTAACAGAATATTACAATATCCCAGTGAGTTTATTATTGATATACTGCTGTACCGACTATGGTAATAGCCTGCTGCTTTGAACATTGGATCCCACTCAGTGTGTGATGTGGATATGTACCCTAATATAAGCTATGCATTGAACATGGAATCCATATTAATGTGTGCTTTTGACATGTATCCTAATATAAGCCCACTACATTGAACATGGAATCCCAGTCAGTGTGTGATGTTGATATGTACACTAATATAATGGCATTGATGTCACTATCAAAATATATGATGTAATAATAATGTAATATTGTTGTTTTTAGGTGACCAAAGTCGACCTGATATGTGCTTCTTTGGAGAATTCATTTGGTACAACTGGGGGGTTCTGTGCAGGAACCCAATATGTAGTCGACCACCAGGTAAGTTAATGTTAACAAAATAACATTACAAATATCTTGTAATCAAACAATACTTTTATACTTTGTTTTAACTTTTATTTAAATCTTCCCACTTATTTCAACATAAATATGTGGTTTAAAGTTAATAGTTTTTACACCATTCTAGATTAATACTTTTATTGTTCACAAAATATATCAATGCTGAATTGATGTAGGATTAAAGCATGTATGTAAATGATATCTGCTTCAACTGATTAATTATAGTAGTTGTAAGAGTTGTGTAGTTCTCAAGGCACTAACTAAAATGTTTCAAAAATCCGGTATTTATTTAACAATTGTGTGGTGAGCGGTTACTGTACTCCATAACTTGCGAAATTTATCAATCAAAGAATTAGAAGAGTTGGAGAGAAGAGATATGGAATGTGAACATCCTTATGTGAATCTTGTGAAGGATCAGAGGAGGTTTTAGTAAAGAGATTTAAAGTATTCACTAAAGACAATTGATTATAAAAGCAACATTGCATCCATATTGCATCCGATATTATATCTCGCGTTATGTTATGCAGCCTAGTAATATAATTCATCTTATCAATGTTACTTTTTAATTATTGGTTCTTATTTATGTGCTCTTTGGTGGATACTGTTTTTCTGCATCTCTTCCATCTCTAACTTCATTGGAACTTGGACCTCACTCCTGATTTTGTTAGAAACACAACCACTGTGCCAACAGCTACATGCTTGTTAATGATACAATTATAACATTGTTTCTATTTATATGGTCTCCGGTAGTGGATAATAATAATAATTTTTGGGTATTTCCTACTGCTGTTAGTATCATCATTGCTAACTGCATTGGATTTTGGACCTCAAAGGCCTGATTATGTGAAAAACACAACCATTGTGCCAAATGCTTCATGTTATGTTAATTATACAATTTTAACATTGTGTTTTTATTTAGGTGCTATCTGGTAGTGGATATTGTTTCTCTGCCTCTCTTCCACCGCTGTTAGTGTCATCAACACTGACTGCATTGGACCTTATGAAAAAGGAACCAGACATGTTTGACACTCTACAGAGAAATACAAAGTTTATGCATGAACATCTAAACAAGTAATTATACATTTTTGTTTTAGTTTCATACTTAGAAATGAGCAAGAAAGTTAACAAGAATTTGATATTTTATCTCGATCATTTTTTGAGGCCTCAAAATAGTGAGCCGCATCATCAGTAAGGTGAAATTGAGATAATCACAAAAATAGGTCTGAACTCATAGTTTTGTAAATTCTGCTTTAAATAATTTAAGCTTTACATTTTGAGGTGTGCTTGCATACAGTACAGTGTACTTGCATACAGTACAGTATAATATACTTTCTATGTCAGTTTTTTGATGGAAAGTGCCTTATTTATTTCTAGATTATTTTGTGGACTATTTTCTTAGAATTATGTGTTCCATATTTAATATCTCTACAACCAAATGTAAAATAGTAAAATCTGAATTTTGTAACCTTTATTGTAAATATGTAATAATTTTTATGATTTTAATGTTTAAGGGTTTGTTGGTTTTGTGTAGTCAAATTATTTTATTATCTGTAAGTTCAACGTTTTCAGCCTTCAGGCTAATTGTTGTTCATTTATACCGTAATAAATAAATAAAAAAATAAATATAAATCAAATATTTATATTTCAATGGCCATATCTTTGGACCTACTTAAACTGGGAATGTAATTTAAAGTTTAGATACACCTTTTATTGTGCTCTATTGGAATGTACCAATAACCACATTTTTTATTAGCCTCTCCAAGAGCAAATCTCTGGGGAGGCTATTGGTTTTATCACATGTTTCTGGTGGCTGCGGTGGCAGTTGTGGATTTGTTGGACAATGTTTATTACCACAATAAACTAAAGTTCTATAGACTTTGCAGACTGCAAGATTGAATCAAGAAGACAGACACTATTGCTTTTGAGTCTTCTATGCTTATTATTTTCTACAATGTTTCCACCAAGGCATTTTTAAAAGCCTTGGTATGGCGAAGCTCTGGTCAATTATTTTTTAAAGTTAGGTTTATAACTGAAATTATAGAAAAGATTAAATAACTGAGATATTGTAGTAATTGAAAAATTTAAAGTATGTGTTTTAGAAAATATAACCAATATAGTAGAACTTAAGAAAAATATTTGATTTTTGTGAAAAATGCTTTTAAATATGGAATTACTTTTTACTCAAGGTGTATGGACACTGATAATAATTTGCACAGTGGGGAGGCTATACTTTTAAGGAGTAGCGTAAAAGGAGTATTTCTAGTTTTCCAGAGGTATACCACCACCTACAGTATGGCTGGTGAACTGCTTACTAATTATATTGTTGAAGGATAAACCATTAGGCTTAATTTTCAATTTAAGCACATATTGTAGCGCCCCCTATTTGACTGGGCAGTCCACATTGGAACAATAACAAGATCATGGTAATCAACATCTTAAGATCATGTTGTAAAATAACGTGCTGGTTCATAAGTCGATTTTCATAAAAATAAATTTATTTTACAGCATTCCAGGTTTAAAGAGAGTTGGGGATGATGTATCCCCAGTACAACATCTATATCTTGAGAAGTCAATGGGAACCAGAGATGAAGATATAAAATTACTGCAAAAAATTGTAGACAAGGTAATTATAATTATAGATTTGTATAATGAAAATATCTACATATTGTAAGGGCATGGGGGTCAGTCTTAGATAATGGAAAATTCTTAAAATTTCACTACTGATGCAGATGAGAAATCATCTTGGGTATATATTAAACTAAGGTGTGTAATGGGATTTTATAGAAAATACCCGATTTTTTTTAAAGGCAAAATCAGCATGAACACAGATGTTACCAAAAAAAAAAAGAAATTATGCATAAAAAGTTTTTTTTTTACATTCAGCTCTTGCTTATATGTACCTTGATACAAAACTGTATTATACAGAATGTCTGCTATCCCCACTATTGTTAACAAAAGTTTAATGCTGTCTCCTTTGCCTTGTTACTGTGGAAAAAAGTTTTAATTTTGTTTCTACTGTGAAGCGCATTGAGTTTTTTAGGAAATGCGCTACATATAAGCCTTTATTATTATTACTTGTTTATTAATATCTCTATTTAGTCACTTGATAATGGAGCTGTAATAACTGTTGCAAGGTACCTCAATGAAGAAGAATACAATCTGCCCAAACCAAGGTAATTCATTGCAACCTTCCAAGATTCCAATATTTAAAAAAAACCCCAAAAATGTTTTGTCCAAAAGGCTAGCAGAAATTAAAGATGTAACCATTGATATCCAGGAGCGTATCCAGGAATCGGCAAAGTGGGTGCTCACATCCCCATCAGATTTTCACAAGTGAAAAAAAAAACTGCCAAATTTTCTCATAAACCTGACTTGAATCTACTTCTTCTCTGACATTTATATTTATACATTAACTTCATTTTTCTACCTCCGAGGGGTTGGGGGAGGGGGGTGGGAGTGCCTCAGCACTCTAAACATCCCTGTCTGAATATGCCACTGGTTTTCAAAATACAGCTGTAATGGCTCAGCGATGCAACTCTGCCACAAGAGAAATTACGTTCATTAAAAATTAATTGAATGATTTCATAACTGTAGTAGTCTGAATATGCCACTGGTTTTCAAAATACAGCTGTAATGGCTCAGCGATGCAACTCTGCCACAAGAGAAATTACGTTTATTAAAAATTAATTGAATGATTTCATAACTGTAGTATACCATATGGTATATGGAATTTGAATGAATCCATGTTGCCAATTACCATCCTTACTTTGCCGTTTATAATCACTATGTTGTCCTTTATATCATTATGTCGTCAATTAATCTGTATGTGTTTTATGTTTTTATGTATTTTATGGAATTTTAGTAATATTTTTATAAATTATGTTAAAAGGTTACTTCAAATCAGCTTTTGGTGCAAATGTTTTTGTTTATGTGAATTTGAATAAAGATATCGAGATGAGTATACAGTATATAAATCTTGCGGTAAATAAACCTACACTGCATCTACAGAAAGTACATTTATGTTTGTAATTATTGCTTGTTGTATATTAAGATTGTTTAAACAAGCTTGTTGAACTTTTTTTGTAGTATTCGAGTGGCAATAAATTGCACCCTGACCGAGGAGCTGATGATGACTGGTGTTAATGCAATTAAGAAGGCTGTGACTGAAGTACTTGCAGATTGATCATGTCAAGATATTTAGATTCTGTTTCTACCACTGACACCACAAGAACGGTATGCAATTTTACATCCAGGCAATACTCCCACACCGGCACCCAACCGACCTCAAAACTGAAAGCTACTATGTGGAGGATATATGTCGTTTTCATTCAAAATCATGGCAAATTTTTCTAGCACTGAAAATTAAAATATGAGGCTAGTAATGGAAAAATTACCAAGTTGTTGCACACATAGTTATTGAGAAATAAGCAAAGAACAGAAAATATAAACAAATACAAAGGAAATTTGTGTATTTTTTCTCCAATAACTACAGTTATAGATGTTCGATTTTGATAATTGACCCTCATTTTAAATCATAACAACAATTGTAATATGGTTTTAGCAAAAACCTTGTTTTCAATTTTCATACAAATTGGTGGTTTTGTTGTGACAAGCCTCATATAGAAAATTCTTATGTAGGTCCAGTGAACAAGCAGTCTATTATTGACTCCATGCTAGAAGGGATGTCCGTTTAGCTCTGCTGCATCATCTACTGGCTTTTACAGTTACATCACAAAGTATATTTTATTTTACCTCTACATATGGTAATATCGTAGAGTTAGACAACCATTCAAAATTACTGTGCCTTTTTGTATGTCCTCAATGGTGAAATAAGCATTTAAAAATGTCTAATGCACATTTAGAATGTTTGAGGATGATATAATTTAAGAAGAAACCAATGTGTACTTTCTACATGTCAATGATTCTGTTTACTACCGTTGAGAAACCACCTAATTGGGAAGAGGGTAATGTAATGGTCTGTCTGTTGTGAACTTCTGTATCTAATATGATTTACTTCAAAGTTTCATACAATAAAAATATAAAGCAAAGAAAAACAACCAACCTGTCAGATGTTAAATCTGAAACTTGACAGTTTATAAAGTAAGATAAGCACCAATGTTGAGTCTATGCAATCATGGTTTCATTAGAAATTTGGAACAACACAAATGTAGCCCTATCGTAAATTAACAATTGATATTTGTTAATTTACAATATTTCAAATTTAAGCAAAAGGTTCAATCTCCAAAAATTGTCTAGTTGTTATATTTAACACTATTGTAACATTATTATTTTTTTGCTATATATCTATGTTAAATGTTTTAAGATTAGCACAGACTACCACTGCCACATGTACGAAGATTATGAAAGTTTCATTGTTATCACTTTAGTATAATAATTCATTAAGTACCAAGTGCCAACCTTTATTTATTTATAGTTTATATGGTCCTATTTAAAGATGCGTTGTTGCTTGAAAAGAGTGGCGGCGAAATGTTTTTGGATCGGGGACAAGGTTAAATTTTGTTCAGCTACTCCACCCCAGGGAATGCATCCTGGTATTGGGAAAGAGAGGTGCTTAACCTCTTCTTGCAAAAACAAAAAAAAAAAAGTTACTGCCTATTAAATTGTGCTATTCTGGTCTCTTTTCTTCTGAAGGGGGTTTTCAGGGCCAAAACATTCATAATTACCATTACCATACCATTTCATGCTCTCTTTACTGCTTTTGACCTCTAAAGGTAAGTGCTCGGGCACCCTTGGTGATACTCACAGCAACAAAATAAAAGTCAACCTGTCTGATTTTGTATTTCATGTGACATTTTAGGGGGGGAACTGTTCCCTGAGTTATCACTGGGGAACGCGTCCCCTCCTCCCTCCCCCCTCTTCCGCCACATTAAATGTATAGTTCAATTTTTGTTTTGATAATGTAAACTATACATTTTGTGTTGGAGAAAATACTTGATATAACTTTTTTTTGTCCACCTCTGATGTAAAAAGTACCGAATAAGTTTGCATCTATACCACTAGACCACCGAAGTTGCACTTAGTGTCTAGTGATCAAATTTGAGCCCAATAAGCAGCAGGTACAGCAATGTATGCAAATCATATGCTTTTGCATCCATCAAGAATATGTATATAATTTGTTTTGTCCAAATCTGACGGGAAATGTACAGTTGACAATTCTGGCATAAAAAAATCAAGTTGTTTTGGGTGGGACTTGACCATCGCTGTTTGTTGTTGTTGTTATTGTTATCATGGAAATAAAGGTTTAGTTGATTTGATTTGTACCCGCAGCTTAATGGGCTCAGATTGATGCGTTGTTACCAAGTGCAATGGCGGTGGTCTTGTGATCTTTTTTTCTGCCACTATGCCATACTGTTTTGAGTTTTTAGTAAGTTTCACGTCAAAGTTGATAATGAGCAAGTCTGTATAACTATGGACAACATTCTACAGGGTAGTCTTGTATGTGTTCTGCCTGTATGTTAGGTGATAATAGTCTAAACTGATATAGCATGCATTGTATTTTCTGCGCAACTTTTCAAATGCCATTTCAAGAACATGTAGCTGTATTTCCAAACATTCCTGGCGAAGGGCTTCTCCTCCCAGACCCACCCATCCTCTGCAAATTCTTGCACTGCAGCAATATAATCCATCAATCAATATTAACCCCACGTTGCACTTTTAGTAATACCCTATGGTTTATCCGATAGGTCCACTAATTGACTTCAAGTAAGAAAGTATAATGCATACTCCAAGCAATGCGATACACACCATCATGACAGGATTCAATATTTTGACATAAATTATGTCATCATCAGAAATGATGATGACATAATTATTATTTTTCGAAATATTGAAACCTGTCACGATGGCATGTATCTCATTGCTTGGAGAATGCATTATACTTTCATATGGTTTATGTATTATACAAGATGCTAATGATGAACAGTGTAGGTATGTACCTGTACTAGTAGTAATATTTTTATACACTTGTTTTGTAGAAGTAAGGATGTACAGGACTTCATTAGTTCGGAGGCATTGCTTAACAAGTAAATAAATGCAAGAAATACAGAAATACAATTACCTTGTTATTTATTTATAAAATACATTATTTTAATTCAATTCAGTAACTTTTGCATAAAACTAATCTGGTATAATAAAAAATAACAAAACTTTCTCCAATAATATGTGTATTTTTTCTACACTTAAATATGTAAATCAGTGTTCTCCCAATTGAAAAATTTATACTGGCAAATTGTCCAAAAAAACATGACTTAGAGCAAAAGCATGGCTTTTGCGTTGGTTTTGGCACTACCCCAAATATCTACATAACTAAAGGCCTATATGAGCATTCCTGTATACTCTTTTTATACTAAAGAGTAAAGGAGTGAAAAAAATATATGAGAATCAAAATTATATCATAAATATTTTTCACTAAACTAAATGTTTACTGGTAAATTGTAATTTTTTCCCGGTAAATTTGATGGATAAGACCATACTCGGGAGAACACTGTAAATAAACTGCTATATTTGCATAGATATTGCACATTTTAAATATTTGTATTTTCATTTAGGAAAAAAAATTTATATCACCAAATGTTTTTAAAATTTCATAGATATTATTTCAAATATTAACGATTACAGTACTACTCTTTAATAATCATCAAAATCATCTGAACCTTTGTACAATTTTCATTACTACATTCCGTATACTTGCGTAAAATCAGTCTAGGCATAAAATTGCAAATATAGTGAAAGAAATGATCTGCAACTGTATCAACAAAAAATATGCTTGTGAATGCATGTTTATGTGACTATAGACGCCTCAATTTTAATTTAATACCCAAATTTTACAGATTTGTCCCAGCAAATAAAAAAAGTGATCTCTTCAGACTCATTAATAGTACAGGGAGCTAAAGAAAGAGAAGACCCGATGGCAGGTTGGACAAGCCCAGTTATGAGGTTTTAACAGGAAAATGATAGGTATGGGTCGAGGGCCAGCCCAGAGCCCCGGAAAATCTCTACAGATGCTCTTTGGTGCACTTTTTGCACCCCAAAATTATTGTGCAAATATATTTTTTGGTTT
>JAOTQE010080691.1:8083-28199 GCA_025631205.1 Nesometra sesokonis
TTCTCGGATATAAGCCCATTCTCGGATATAAGCCCATTCTCGGATATAAGCCCATTCTCGGATATAAGCCCATTCTCGGATATAAGCCCATTCTCAGATATAAGCCCATTCTCTTACTGTGTTTTTATATCTAAGGGAAAGCACTCACTGCCTTGTGCAATGGTCGTACAATGGTCGCATGACTAAACTGTCGCTCCCTGTGCATGTTCTGCCAGACGCGATGAGAGTCCTACTCGGCCGACGTTTTTTTTTAAGTGATTCAACAAGGAAATCACTAAAAAAAACTTGTCGGCCGACGACTGGCAACCACACACTTGGGAAGCGACGGTTAAGTCATGTGACCATCGTACGATTGTCGCACGACGCAGTGAATGCCCAGCTTAATGCATTTGGGCTTCAGCCATAGTCAGTAAACTATGCTGCTATATATTTTAATCTTTGTCAAAGAAAATGTCATATTCTGGTTTAAGTTTCAAGAGTATCTTATAAAATGTATGTAAAGAAATATATATGTACCACAGGTTATTTTTCATCGGGTTAGTGTACTGCAATATTGTTAACATGTTTATCAATGTCATAGGTGGATTTTACTGCAGGTCAATGTTCATGTATGAGTTAAAATAATAATGTCGTTCCTCCCACGAAATGCTGATACATTTTCTGCTTATACATTTTCAGAAGCATATTTTATTACAATCAATTCCAAAATCAAATTATTAAATTGTTTGTGAGGCCTCACCATAAAATGAGAGTCATGGTAAAAAAATCCAAAATTGAGTTATTGGTACCATTTAATAGACGATATAAGATACACTTTAAATGAAATTCATTGGAAAAGTAGATCCATAGATATGATCATTTGAAGTTTTCATGTATGGAAACATGGTTTTGAGAAAATCACCATAAAGCGAACGAATAAAATATACAATTAAAAGACTATAAATCACTTTCTTACATGAAAACTGACCTAAAAAAGTACTTATTATGACATAGGCAGTAACTACCATAAAAATTGATTAAAACTAAATTTCGCAAAAATTTTCCTTCACACCTATTTTGGTGATTATCTTAATTTGATCTCACTTACGATTCATTTTGTTTGAGACCTCACATTTCATAATTAATATCCACAAATTGCAGTATAACTAAATTGCATTTTAGTTTAAATAAAATGATTAATAATAAACATTGTATGCAAGGGTGGATTTAGGGAGGGGCGCATCCGGAGCATGCTTCCTAAAATCGGCAAAGTGAAGTTGCACCCTCCTTATGTTACATGTTCCCCCCAAAGGTCAATCCATAAATTAAAATTACAGCCAAAGGCATGGAAAACAGGGAAAATAATTTGTTTGCCTGTCAAAATGAAGAAAATTGGGAAACATGTCCACCTGAACATAAAATAATGCACCCCTTTAACTGAACCCTGGATCCACCCCTGGTATGTACATTAAAAAAGAGATACTGCTATTTTTTGAAGGTTGACACTGCTTACAGGAGGATACCCTTTGAAAAAAATAACTCTGTTAACATGGTAGATAATGGTTGTGACAAGGTAGATAAAGGTTGTACAGGGTTAACCCTGTACAAAATACCATATCAGGGATACTACCAAGGATATGGTCCGCAATGCTCTACAAGTATACATTATTTAGAATAAACATTAATGCATTATAAACATTAATGCATTAATAACATCAACAGACAGGGACCTTGCTAGGACAGGTAGTTCTCTGTGTTGCTAGGTAGATCTCCCTAGTAATTTAACATGGTAGATCTACCTAGTCAGAGGGTGTTATTTTTTTCAAAGGGTAATCACTATATAACATAGGCCTAGACAACTTAAAGCTGAACAGTCACTGTGTCTTGCGACGGTCGCAATACTAAACCGTCGCTCCCTGTGTGTGTGGTTTCCAGACGCGATGACGGTCTTCTACTGGCTGGTCGATGGTTTTTTAGTGATTTCCCTGTTGAAACACTAAAAAAAAAAGTCAGCCGACGAGTAGAGGGCTGTCGTCATGCCTGGCAACCACACACAGAGGGAGCGACGGTTAGTCGTGCGACCGTTTTACGACCGTCGCACAACGCAGCGAGTGCCCGGCATTACAGAACTTTACATATTATTTGATGTTCTTGTAAGGAATGGAATTGCACAGTTAAAAAAGTGATTTCCTTTGGCTGATTGGTCAAGAAAATTATATATTCCCGACAAATACATACAAATATCACCAAATTCCTCACAACTAGGAGCGTCAACTTATATACGGATCGACTTATACGTGAGAAGATACAGTACAAATATCTTAACTACCTATATACAAAGCAAAGAATTAAGAATAAAGTATTTAATGCTTATATAATATACAATTTAGTTGCTTATTTTGTATTCTAAATACTTGAAGCATCTTAAACACAATTGTTATATTGTTTGTAAATATGAGTGTCGTTGTGCATGGCACATCTGTTTTTGTACACACAGAATTAGGCTGTATATAAGAATTGTATAAGAGTCAATAATATGTATTAAAATGTTTACATTGTACACACAAAATTTACTAACAAAGTATTAATTAAAGAGAGTGTAGTGGATAATAAATGACAGGTGTTGTGAAAAAATTAGTCATGTTGTACGGCAGGTCATTTTCAGATATTCACAATATAAGGAGAAAATAATAATTTGATAAAAATGAGACTTTAGTAATTTTTTAAAGTTTATAACTTAAATTTTATAATTACAGACCATCTGTTTGTTTATTTACAAGTACATTTTGTAAAATCTGTTTTTCAAAATCAATGGCAAAAGAGATGAAGTTGTTTATCTTTTTATCTTTAAAGGCGATTTTTTTCTAAAGTAAACATTTCAAAATGATTTAATTCCAGTTATACTCAACCTATAGTATGAACCTAATACAAAAACCAATTTAAAGCCTATTATATAGAGGTTAAGCAACCTTACGAGAAATGAAAAAGGAAAAGGATATGTCATGTTTTCATTTGTAAGTTGATAAATTTGTCACAAAATACAGGGGTAGATTTGGGGGAGGAGTGCATCCTTTGCATACCCCCTAAAATTTGCTAAGTAAATTTTACACCCCCTTCTTCTATTACTTGTGCCCCCTTTCCCAAGTTGACAAAAAAGTTGGAAAAAGGATTAGGTCAATGTCATACATACTGTCCTTAAGATATCACCCGCTGCCTGATGATCATTTACATCATCATGAATCATAGTACATGAGTTATAAAGCGATTAATCTGTTATATAGCCAAACAAAATATACTTGTGTTAATAAAGAATAGGAGGTAACCACCAATATTTTATTCCACTTTGCATGGTATCTCAGTCTGTAATGATAAAAAAATTAAAATAAGGGCCAAAAACGCACAAAATTGAAAAAAACCTTTGTCTTCCTGTCAAATTGAAAATGGGAAACATGCCCACCTCTATGTGAAATACTGCCTCCCCTCTTAGCTGAATCTTGATCCGCCCCTGAATTTTATTCAATATTCCACCTGAAATGTTGGGGATAGTAGTAAAATATTAACCAACTGACAGATACTAGTGATTCACTTTGTTCAATCCAGATATTACAAGAATTCATGATAATTCCATTGCTCATTATGTGTGCTTTCCCATTAAAGAGTTTTATCAATTTTGACCTACATTTTCATAGAAATGTGGGATAATTTTCCATTTATCACTTCACTGATATATCACATTAAATGTTTATAATGAGATAGGAATATACTGTATAGGTAAGCAACCAACTGGAAACTAATCCAATTAACCATTGTGATAAGACTTGACAAAACTGTCCAATGGGAATGTACACTTACTGTTTATTTTGTAAGTTGAGTAACTTCCATAGTATCTACAGTATCTGATTATGCCAATATCTCAATTTTGATTTTTTTTTTGAACAAGTAGACTTAGTTTGTGACAACACCTCAAATTTTTTGACAGTAACGGTGGTACACACAGATCTGATATGTTCCAAAAATACAGTATAATAATTTCATAAACGTTGTGTTTTTTAAGCAATTTTTTAATAATTTTTAAAACATATTTTGTCTATCTCTTCACTCATTGGTTGCATCATTCAAATAATTATTAAGTCTGATTGGTCTATATGATGATGATAATATTATATATGCCATCTCACATGTATAATGCACGAGTCTTAAGCATGGTCATGTTTCATGCACGAATCATTTTTTCCTCGCCTGAAAATCCTTACACGAGACGAACTTCATGAAAAAGTAACTAATATTGAGAAAATGGTTATAATGACCTCAAACACTGGAAATTGTGTTTTGCACGGAAAAACGTTTCAACTGCAACAACATGAACACCTTATATTGATGCAGATCACATAGAATTTATCAAACAACCTTTTTTGCTTGTTAAATCCAAATCTGGTATTTCCAGCCTGGTACTGCTGAAACAATTTGTCTTGCACATATGGAGTCAGAAAGGTTGTCAGGGGTATAACATGACTTGTAAAGAGGTACTTTAGGGACGGATTCAGAGGGGTTGTACTACGGGTGCGCGCTCCCCCTTTAGCAGTTACTTTACTGCTCCAGGTCTTCATCTGGACACTCTTGCGCACCCCCCCCCCCATCAGTAACCACACTACCCCTTTTAGAAATCCTGGATCCATCTCTGCACAATATTAATAATAAGGGTTCTAAGGGGGCACTAAAATCATTTATCATGTGATAAAAAAAACAGAATAAAGCATCCTACTGCTGCATTTATCAGCAATTTTAACTGTGGAGCCAGATAATACACGACTGATGTAACAAAAACAATGGGTGATTAGAAAAGCATTCTTTAATTTCCTTCTTTTTTAGATAAGTTTGCAATATTTTGGAAGTATTTCAAAATCATCTTTGTATGTGGTATAAATTTATCTATAATAATTTATAATTATACAGCAATTATGGTAGAATCTTCTGCTTAAATTAAAAGCCTATGTTCTTGTGGAAATTTATAATTTCTTCAACCAATATATACATTGCTTGTTTCCAATTAGTGAATCTAAAGTGGCATTACCAAAATTTAGATAAAATTTGGCCTACAAATTACAATATTGAAAATGACTTCATTTGGTATGACAAAAAAATGGTAAATTTAGTAATAATTAAACTTAGGCAGAGTTGAATTAGGTAAATTTGACTTTCAAATCAAATTATTCTTTATTCAACATGTTACGAATAAATTATAAATACAGTTGATGAAAATGAGACACCAAAGAAACTCAAAAGGGCTTGTATAACGGTGTTCACTGTATTGGTAATAAAAACATTGTTTTACCCTTCAAAATAATGTTTTATGAACTAACAGGAATACAAATGCTAACATAAAATTATTGTACCTTTGTTATTGACCAAGTGTTCATTTTGTGTATTCTCCAAAAAAGGGGATGTTTAGTTTTACTCTGTTCAGAACTGCAGTATAAGCACTTTTCAATGCTCTTTTTTATGCAAAAAAAAAATCATATTTTTTTACCATCCATAATAATTTTTGCAAGTATTTAGTGCCTGTTATATTACTTTGTTTCCTATTGTTTGAGCATTTAAATGTCTATATTTTGTATCCGTGGCAACCACGTATATAATGCTTACCAAATTTATACACTATGTACCCAAGTATCTTATGCTTTAAATTAATTACGTTAACTAAGATTAAAGAAATATTTTTATTTGTTTACAAGAAAATCTGTTTTTAAATATGTTTTTACCGCTATTTATTTTTCCTTGTTTAAGATTGGTAACAATTATTTTGTTATGTTTTATAAAAGCTGTTGTAAATAGTAGTGTTTTAAAAGAATACCATACTCACATGAATAAACACCCAGTTTAAATATGTGCACATCTTGGATAAGCATCCCTCTACATGGCTCCCAAGCCTTGAGTCTCCAGGTATTTTGCATCCTCTCCCGGGCTCCAGGAAATACCCAGTTTTCTCCAGGAATTTTTCATGATTATCTCCAGGATTTTAGAGCAATATAAACAAAAAAACGTTACCAGTGCTCTTTGTAAAATATTTTCTCTTTTAAATCCAGTGCGATCGCAGATTAACAAGCATTCATCAACCTAAATAGTCTAGCCTATGCAAAGTTGTTCATTAATTATGATCGAATCTAGCATCAAATAAATACGCTGTTTGAATGCACTCCTCTAAAAAAATGTATTAGGTCCAGGTGCTTAATCATGTGAGTATGATAGGGATAATTTATTCACTTAACCACAAATCACAGACACCCTATATATTACTATTGTCTAGATAACATAAACAAATAAAAATTGGTTGATTGTAATTTTCTTTTTTATGTTATGACCAATTATAGTAGGTTTGCCATACTTGTAAAAATTTTTGTACAAATTTAAAGCACTCAAATTTTGATAATTTGACTTATAAGGAAAAATTTAATTAATTATAAAAATTTATGATAAGTATACACGTTTATTTTTTAACCAAATTAATTCAGCAGAAAAGTTACTGAATTTGGTTTTGCTTAATTTAATTTTTAGACCTGTTTTTTATAAATTGAATTAATTTTGTTAGAAAAATGTGTATTCAAATACCAACGCATTGAGAGGTATAGTTTGCTAAATTTGAAAATATAAACTTTGTTAAACATTTTAATAATATTGAGGTGGCACTGATGTCTATTTTCCCAGGAATTCAGTGTTTACTATGAAAGAAAATGTACAGGAAATCCATTTTAAAAATTTGTCCAAGAATTTGTTGAAAAATGAAAGTGTCTATTTGGGAGAATGTATTAGTGTTGTGGTGGAGCATTAGAGCATAGAACCTTTACTCCATGGTTGGAGTACATTTATGTAAGGTGTATATTGTATGGCTAGTCCAGTGTGAACTTTCCTAGGAATTTTCTTAAGCAGGGGTGGCGGAACGTTTTTGAATTAGGGGGGGGGGGGGGATAAAGTTAAATTTTTAAAATTCGCTCGGCTACCCCCAAGCCCGCTTAGAATTTGATGAGGAAGAAAAGAAAAATCCTTGTTGCCTTATAATTTTAATTTCGTGCTTTCTTGGTCCCTGGAGGTGGTTGTCACAGCCCACAATATTCATATTTTACCATAGTTTTGGAGTTGTGAAATGTGAATTTTGTAGTTGGAGTGCCATTTCAGGGGGGACCATCCCCCTGAGTTGTCACTGGGGGACGTGATCCCCCTTCTTCCGCCGCCCATGTGCTTAAGTATGTATGTGTCTGCTTCCTGTACGGGACATGTG
This sequence comes from Nesometra sesokonis, assembly GCA_025631205.1. Taxonomy (NCBI): domain Eukaryota; kingdom Metazoa; phylum Echinodermata; class Crinoidea; order Comatulida; family Antedonidae; genus Nesometra; species Nesometra sesokonis. The sequence goes on from JAOTQE010080691.1 coordinate 15,336, forward strand.
TATAAGGTAGTATATGCAAAAGTATACCTGCCAACCCTCACACATGACACGCAAGTCCCATGCATGGGAACCTATTTTGGACAACTCACGCATATATCACAATTTCTAACGCACGAGAAGAATTAGTAAAAATATAAAAAAATCCCAGACTTATATACCTCAGAAAAATAAGATGAAAATGGCATATTCAATTGTGGCAGAGCCAAGCCAAATGAGACAAGTCGCAAATGGTAGTTTTCCACAATAGGCAGAAATTTAAAAATTGTCATTTTTTTCAAAATTTATTTTATTTAAAAAATATACAGTTTATACATTCAACTTTCATACTACCTTAACAATTTACAGACTATGACCAAAAACTGTTTTAAAAATGCAATTTAAAATGACCTTGCTTAGTCAATGGATACGGATAAACAATTTTCAAATGCAGTTTTCTCAAAACTATGTTCGAACTTCGATTGTTCATAACTTCGCAAGGAAACATCGTATGAAACTGATTTTTTTGCATGTTAAAGATGATAATAATTATGTAGTTTTATAATCCATAAAAAACTCAATTTTCAATTTTCCGACTTATGTCTCATTTGGCTTGGCTCTGCCACAATTACAATCACCATGAACACATACAACATATAGTTGCTATATAAGAGAAATATGATGTTCAATAGAGAAATTTTTTTTGCTAGTCGGAAATCTGACAGCGACTCTCTCATGCATCAGGCTCTCAAAAGTTGGTAGGTGCACAAGTGTATACCTGCCAACTTTTTTTGGCTCCAATGCGTGAGATAAACTTTTCCCCCATTATTAGGCCACATCTTCTCCCATTTCCAATTTTTATCTGACAAGCAAAAAAAAAAACGTTATCCGGCCGCTTTTGACCAGATTAACGCTATTTTGACGGCCATTTTTACCGCATTTTTCTCTAAATTACCTCTTGCGTGTGGGAAATTGTATTGAAACGACTGTTTATGAGTGAGAGTTGATGCATGAGAAAAAGTTATTTATGCATGAGACGTCAAAAATAGGCTCCAATGCGTGAGACTCGCGCATAATGCATGAGACTTGGCAGGTATACAAGTGGTGTGCACAAGTGGGCGTAATAGAGTATACCTGCCAACTTTTTTTGGCTCCAATGCGTGAGACAAACCCTGCCTCCTGTACTGGGCCACATTTTCTCCTGTTTTGGTCTGACAAGCAAAAAAAAAAAAAAAAAAGTCATCTGACCATTTTTTGACCGTTTCTGCCTGATTAACCACTGTTTTGGGGTCCGTTTTTATCGTTTTTTTGCACTATATTGTCTTATGCGTGATTAAAACTATTGAAATTACTGTTTATGGGTGAGATTCCCCTAATGCGTGAGACAAAGGTATTTATGCGTGAGACGTCCAAAATAGGCTCCAATGCGTGAGACTCGCGCATAATGCGTGAGAGTTGGCAGGTATAATAGAGTGAGACGCACGCATTATGCGTGAGAGTTGGCAAGTATAGGAGTGCGTAATAAGGTGGTGTTCATGAGAGTGTGCGTAGTAAGTTTGTGTGCATAATACTTAGGCTTGTGTGTAAAATAGATGGGAGTATGCAGTAGGGTGGTGTGCATTGTTGTGTAGTGCATTTTTTGCCATGTTATATGGGGTTTCTTAAGATACCATTAGTCACATTTATTTTAATAAATCTAATGCTGGCAAACCTACATCCTGATTGGTAGTAAACAAATTTAAAATTAAAATATGAATAAAATTATTTCAATCAATTATGACAAATACAGAAAAGTATATTGTAATTTGTATTATTTTGTTTATGTCAAATGTGAAAATGTAATATTTAATTTTATGTATTTATTAAACCATAGTACTATTAAGTATTAAAGTTGAACCTCCCGCAAGCAGACGCCCTCAGTCCGGGTAAAGAGTCCACTTACAAAAGATGGCTGCCTATGACAGGTTTGGCCAAAGGGCCAAAATTTTAAAATCACCTTCCATTCATCTCTCATGTCTTCATCATTAGATACCTTCCTTATTATTATGTAGACATACCCGGGCTAATTTTTTTATTAGCCCAACGTACAATGGCTAGTAAAAACTGCACCAGGCTAGTGAATTTTCATTTTTACTAGCCCAGTTAGCTAGTGAATACAAGTGTCAAGCAGTCACTTTTACACATTGTAGATTAAGTTGCCACAGACATGGGATATTTGAATTGCTTGTGGGCTTATGAAATGTAAAGTCAACTTGCCCAGTGCACTAGCCAAAACAAAAACAAAAATTAAGACATGTATACCATAAAAAAATTTGCTGTTAAGTATTAAAAATAAAACAGTAAAATATAAAGTCATTATGAGGATTGTGAATACTAGAAATAGTATGAGTTTTTTCTGCTTACTCGAGGTAAATTATCATAGAAAAAAATCCAAATTCTTGAGTCAAAAAGTGTCCGAGTGAGGCCTTTTACAAGGGGTTGGCTGCTTTTAAGTGGTACCAAATGCACTGATTAAATAGGTAACAAACAGGTTTTTAAAATGAGTGTCCATTATGGGAGGTGTCCATTTACGAGAGGTGTCTCCACAGGGAGGTTTCATCTTTAATTTATTTTGTTTTATTTTAATTTGGTATTTATACACTGGAAACTTATCTGATGTTGTGTATTAAGGAAGCATTTATATAAACATGGATAGTGAACTAAATAACTGTTATTAATTAAATTATATTATTATGAAATGCCATTTTGTATATTGATTTGTAAACAAAGGCTTAGCAGTATTTAAACCTTTAATTTTATAGTTAAAATTAATACCATAAAAATATATTATGTTTCTGCTTTTTTTTTTAAATAAAACAATTCGCTCCATTTCTCCCTGCTTTTTATTATGGGAGGAAACTATTGGGGTAGAGTTGCATAATAAATAGTAAAAAATATATATGTATGATGATGATTGCAATGATAATAATCAATTTATATCATTGGTGTACAACAGTGCGGTGATTTAAAAAAACGATGATTTATGCTAATTTATGCTAATTTGGTATACAGACATGGGCAGTGTTGAGGTTCAATGCTGTATGGCTAACCCAGTGTACAGTGCAATTAATTATATTTATATGCAGTTTACAATGTTGATTGTCTTTTTACATCAATCGCTTATTCTGGGAACAGATTTAAATTAGAATACAAAATATTAATATTCAACAAGGCCAATAAGTTAATATGAATAGTCATTAGATATATTTAATATTCATTAAATGTATTGAATATTCGTTTTAAGACATGATTGGATATGAATATCCATTAGATATATTTATATTTCTTAAAAGCATGAATATTCATTTTTAATGGCTGGATATGAATATTTATATGTTGTATTTAATATAAATATCCATAGAATTTATTGAACACAGTATAAAGTTGATTTGAATATTAATATTTAAGATTTATAAATATTCACAAGTTTTATTAAATGTCAATATTCTTGGAAGTATTGAGTATTAATATTCATTGATAACTACATTGAATATAAATATTCATAAGAATGAATATAATATTCATAAGATGTTTTGAATATTTTCAAACTTTATGGTTCTAGGATATGAATATTCATGAATTTCAATATTCAAATAAAATTTAACATACAGATCAGTTGTTGTATTTTATGTTTTATTTATTTTCTTATGTGAGAGTATAATTATACTTTAATAGTACAAGTGTCTTTAATGTCTAAAATATCTTTATCTTTGGTGTTCTGTGCATTCAGACTTTTTTCTGGCATGCCGCATAAATGCCATCATTTGTAATTTCGAAAGCAATAGTCTACCATGCAGGCTGCTCTGTCTGTGTCGAATAAGAACACCGCTCCCCATCGTCCAAATCTTCCTGATTCCATCTGGAGGTTTTAGGTCTAAATTCACCCAATATTGTGCCCATTTAATAGGCCTAAGCCTACATAATTTGTGGATTTATTGTAGAATTTTTGTTACAATTTAAAAAAAAAACTGTAGGAATACAATGTAAAAGCTGTGGCCCCCTGAGTAGGGTTGGCAGGTATGTGTGATGTCATCAAAACTACTAATTTTTGAAAGATGTGTTGCCAATTGAAAGAGACCAAAACAAAAAATTAATTTGGAAATTTATTTAAAGTAACCTGAAAATGAAGAACATGAGAAGAGTAATTGGTGTATATAAAGCCCCATAAAATTAATTATTAGTTTATCAACCTACCAAAGCATAAAAACTGATGAGGGCAGGAGGTTTTTTTTTTAACGACCATTCAATGTTGTGATCTCACGTTGGGGTACTAGATCGCCCATTACTTTAGACTCGCAGAAATATAATTATTGATCATTGTAGGCCTATTCATAGTTGTTAGTGAAAAAAAATGATCATTTGAATAATAAAATGAGTAAAAAAAAAATGGGATTACCCAAAAAGTCATGCACGCAGGGTTGTATACTAATCATTTTTTATGGGTGCCTAACAATTGTTGAAAAAGTTTTTTTTTTTTTACGCTGTAAAATGATCAAAATCATGACCTTGCAAAGTTAGTGGTAAACATTTTTAAGATTTCTTGTGTCGGGTAACAATATATGGTCAGGTTGAAGGGTTTTTATGCCTGTTGACTGTTCAGCAGAAACAAACTTACAGTTACCATGACTGACCAAACATATTTATTCAAAATTAGGAAGATTTTTCAGAATCAATTTTGTGTTAATTTTCAAGTGACAATACAATTTTTCTGATGTATTACGTTTCATACAAAATTATAAGTTAAATCCACAACAAAATGTCTTAAACAATCTACTTGACAAAGTGAAAGGAATGCTTGTTCAGGGAGGTATCTGTATAGTTTTTGAACAAAAAAGGAATTGCATCTCAATAGTATGATAATTTACGTGAATTTTGTCAAATTTGTATCAGAGTGACAAACTATTTGGAATAACAGACCAGAAAATAAAACTACAGGTTATTTTTTAAAGCAGATTTGAAAACTTTGCAGAGAATAGAGGGCGTAAATCATTTTATAAACAAAAACACGTGAACTCGGGAACGTTTGTTGATCGTTCAGACTGGATTCGTTCTGACCCTCAACATAAAAATTTGTAATTATTACTACATAGTCTTTAGTAGGATATAGTATAGGTGGGTATTTGTAAATACTTATCAAATTTAAAGAGGTAATTATAGATTAATATGGCGGGTTTCTTAATACAGACCTAGCCTAGGCCTAGGCTAGACTTCCTAGCTAGGAGCATAGGCCTAACTGCCTAACTAAAGCGCTGTATAGGATAGCACAACAATCGGATAGCCTAGGCCTAAGGCTAGTCCTGTGACTAGGCCTAAGAGCCTAGGATTATAGTTAGGATAGACCTAGGCCTAGCCTAGTTAAGGTAGACTCTAGGCCTAGCCTAGCATATTTCAAAGATGCTTATTTTGGTGAATGAGACTTGAAACTGAAATTGTCCTTAAAAATGTCATTTTTTAATGTAACTTCTATCATTGCGTGATGCATTTGCCACCGGCGGCGCTAGACCAAATTTTTTTCCAATTTTGATTAAAAAACACCATTTTCCCATTTTGGCATTGTTTTTTGTCAAAATTATATTACTTAGTTTAGTGATATTAACAGCAAAAAGTTGTCAATTTTACAATTTGCTTTATATTACAGGAATAAGATGGCATTAAATAAGTTTATGCACCCAAGAAACAAATACTTCAACAACCCTCCAAATTTTGCTGAACTATGCGAAAAATACCCAGAGTTCAAAGATCACACAACGGCTACCTCACCTACAAAGGTCATCCTGGATTTTAAGGACCCCGAAGCTCTTCGTTCATTGACATGCACCCTTTTGAAGGAAGACTTTGACCTTGATGTTCATCTACCGATCGACAGGATCATCCCGACAGTACCATTGAGGTTAAATTATATTTTGTGGATTGAAGATCTGTTGGCCAATAGTGATGTGAAGCCAGAGGAGCAGATAATTGGCATTGACATTGGTAAGGCTAAGTAATGCTTTTTCAGGCCTCAAACTTGGGGATTTTATGGGCATGGCCAAATAGCCTCTGGTTTGACATGATTTTGTAAAGCCACTCAGGTCAACTGAAAAGGCACCACAAATACAAAAATTAAATACAAAAGGGCACCAAGTCAAAATTAGGCTTGATTTGAATGAGGTGTGTATTTTCTATATTCGTCATTAATAATAATAATTAAAAAAAAGATTACAGAAACAAATTAATTATTTTCTAAGTTGAAAATTACTTCTTGTACTTTTAAAAGCTTTCAAAAACTCCCATTTCTGTCTGCCCATTATTTATTCAATTTTTAACAATTTTCATTTTATCAATTTTACAGTTAACTATACAGTACCTTGATTTGTTCTGGATGTTTATCCTGGATGCAGAAAAACTCAGAAAAGATAAATGTATTACAACCTTTTAACTATTATTTCTATTATTTTAATTTCTTGATTTAAAATGATCAGGTTGTGGTTCATCGTGCATCTATCCTCTTCTTGGATTTCAACTAAACAAATGGAAGTTCATTGCATCTGAAGTAGATTCTCTGTCTCTCCAATATGCCAAAGAAAATGTACAAGCAAACGATGCTGAAAAATATATCAAAGGTGAGGAACAGTTTTAGAACTTCATTCCTCTCTGCTGAAATAACCACTTTAGCTTCCCTGTAACTTTTAGAGTTACCCCAAGATTTTATTATAAAATACAATAGCGCCAATTGATACCTGCCAACTTTTTTGCTGCCTATGCGAGAAATCCTCGTTGCCGGTGCTGGGCCACATTTTCTTCGTTTTTGATCTGATTAAAAAAAACATCATCTGCCCATTTTTTTCTGTAGAGCAACACTTTTTCCCGGGCCATGGACGGATGCATATTGTCATTATCTTGTCATCATTACAAAAAATAGTTTCTTGTTGTTTCATCAGTCTAAATCTATTAAGATTTTAGGTGTCATTTGTGATCAGAGATTGACCATGTTTGATTTCTATTCTATGTAAATCTGTTAATTTTAATCTAAAAAAAACTTAGCAAATTCGGAATTACTATGATAACACCTGTCATAATGTTATATGTTGTCTCATATTATCTCGCAGAGATTACTGTAATTCACCCCTCTTGGGTACTTCTGATAGAAATCTCAAATGGCTGAATTTAATGTTTATTGATCTGTTGATGTAGATAATTTACCTCGATGGCATTTGAATGAAATTTGTTGAATTGTATGAAGTTTCAGGAGTGAGTGTGAAAATCAATGTATTTTAAGTAATTATTCTTTTGTTTTTTTTTGTATTACTAATGAAACATTTTGTATTCTATTTTAGTCTATGAAGCAGCTGAAAACACGATGATTTTAGAAATCGTGGCAGACAATCCACAACCACTGTATCATTTCACAATGTGCAACCCGCCATTTTTTGGTAACATGTTAGAAGCTCAGGGCATCTTGTCTCGGAGCATGGATCGGGCTGAGCCTAAATCTGTGAGCACAGCATCTGAGGGTGAATGCATTGCAGATGGCGGTGAGGTAGAATTCATTAAGCGAATGATTCAAGATAGTCTAAAATTAAGACACAAAATTTTGTAAGTATTAAATATGAAAATAAATTTTGAAAACTGATTATCTTTCAGGTTTTTTACAATTTATTTTTGGATAGTTTTAGTTTACAAAGCTTCTAATTAATTTATGCCCACATTATTGGTTTCATAATTTTTAAACTTTTAAAAACTTGTGGTTTATCAGAAATTTGGGTTTTTCAGCTGTGATCAGTTTTCAGAGTTTACTAATGCAATTGATTCTTCAGTAGCCTTCAGTAGATTCTCAATTTTCTAAATATTTTGTTTCACATCCCACAGAAAGTTTTCTCACCATTTACAGGATGTGATCTACACCATGCCTTCTAAAGCAAGTCTCATTATGAGGCTTAGGTAGTGCCGTTGTGCTATTGTTATGTCTTGGTTAAACAAGTGTTTTCGAACCAATACCCTTCGTATTGGAAGGCACGCATGTTGACTCAAGTTAAAGCACCACTGTATAGCAACTTTTATTTATTTTGCATTCCTTCTTGTACAGTATATTTTTCCTCGACTAATGACACTTTAAATCATCCATTTTGTTTGGTTTAGAGAATTTTACTATATTGCTTTCATTGCTTATAATGATTTTGGGACTTCAGAATAGGGTCCAGATTAGGCCTAAAAAAAAATTGTAATATTGCCCAAACACAGAAAAATTTTAAAACAGGGTCGGTCGGTCGGATTTTTTTTTTTTTTTTTTTTTCTTTTTTTTTTTTAGGCCAACTAAATATTGTTTGTTCCCAGTCGACCGCCGGGTAGAAAAAATACAATTAAAAAAATTGTACCCGCAAATTATAAAATGGGATTTCCCCATTTATACCGCCAAGTTGTTTTTGTTTATTGTACTACGATCCAACAACAATAAGTCTTAAATCCAACGTAAATCTCAGTACTGTACATTGCGCTGCACCGCAGTCTTTCCCAACAATGTTGCTTGTCTCCCAACGAGGAGCTCGCTAGAAAACATGCTAGCGATTCGCTTGGGTGAACACGGTGCCAGCAGCGTGCAATTTCAGAACCATAGATATCAATAATGTGGAGGAATCGTGATGGGCCGCAGCTAGTTCCTTCGGCTTTGCAATTTCCGAACCGATAAAGATCATACTGTGGAGGAATTGTGATGTACCGCATTTAGTTCATATTTACTGATTTGGGCATCGGTTTTCGCTACTCAAATTTCTCGCTGTGTCGGTCAACACAGCAAATTTATAGGTCCATGGACACAGCGAGGAATTCAGATACAGTACAGTGAAATTGATGTAGCTAATTCTAGCGCCAATCTAGGCCTAAGGTAGTGTTTTTATTATATTGATTTGTATGGTAATTTCGCCTCCGCAAGTTTGGCGAATAGGCCTAGGGGCAACCAAAGCTGAAATACTTGATTCGAGTAAAATTTAGTATGAGCAAAAAAAAAAAAAAGCCGACCCTAGATTTTCGCGATTTTTGGGTCGGTCGGGTTTGGGCAACATAACAATTTTTTTTTTAGGCCTTAGCTTGAAATTTATTTTTCAGGATCTTCGTGTTGGGAGAGATGAATATGTGGGATGGTGCAGAGGTAAGGAGTCTGTCTTGTGTGGTCCCTTAAGAATCATTACTGTCCAGGGCCATACCCAGAATATGAAATGTGCCAATAATCTGAGTGAAGTGAGCATATGCTGCCAAGGAGGCCTGACTGGCAGGGGTTTATTTTTTGGCAACTACTACCCTCTGGGTTTTGAATTTTATGAGGAAGAAAAGGTTATTTTACCAACTGTAGTTTTGCGTGTTTCCATTTAAAAACAGGTACAATGGTTATTTCGCCTGGCTAAGGATGAGGGGGTGCCACCCACCCACCGCACCCTTGTGTCAATACTTTGAAACATTGACCTTGTGCCTAAGATTGTGGCATCTGACATGGCTTGTCACCTTGTAGAATGACTACCTTGATAATAATGACCATGTCCATTAGCACTTTGTATCCTCATAGAAAAGTGTATAAAATTCTGTATTTATTGCAGTTTGTGTATGTAATTATTTTTTATTGTATTTTCAGATGGTTCACATCAATGGTTGGTAAGAAATCAAGTCTTCCACTGATAAAACAAGAGCTTCACAAACATAAGGTAAAAAATCAAGTCTTCCACTGATAAAACAAGAGCTTCATAATCATAAGGTATAATAACCTTGGATATAATTAATTGTACTCAGGGGCATATCAAGGAATTGGCGAAGGGGGTGCAAAAAAAAAACTTTTCTCCTATTGTCACCCCATTGACATGATCTTTATAGTGGAATTATGATGTTGTGGTGCCTTTACCTCACAGTATAGTCCTTTACCTCTGTAGGGGGTGCTCATTTCCACTGAAGGGGGGGGGGGTGCTCGATGCCCAGATTTTCACATTTGTATCCTAATTTTTTTTATTTTGTCTCGAGCACCCTGAGCATTCCCTGGATACGCCACTGGTACTTGACCACAAACAAGACACTATATTTCACATTTGTTTTGGTCAACAAATTCCATACATAACCTATTGTGGTTGATAATTTTTATTCTTTGCATTCATGTTATCTAGCCCTACAGGCACCCAAATGGGGTGTTGGTAAAATTTTTTCTAAGCCAGTTTTGGTGAATAAATACAAGAAAAAAGTGAAATAGTATAAATTCTTTTTGGTTTTGTAGATATCGCATTTCACAACAACAGAGTTTTGTCAAGGGAGGACAATGAGATGGGGTATTGCATGGACCTTCCACGAAGAAGTTGAAGTATTGGTAAGAGATGCTTACATAGTGTTATAGAATTAATATAAGTACAAGTCCAATGAAGACGGATAGATTTATTATGCAACAATATGTGGCTCCCTTTGTTGCTAGCAGTGATGCAATTTACATGGTCAACCGATTGTCATTAAGGGGCTGAGCATAGTATTATTTATTTATTTTATAAATATATTTAAAGCCACAAACTTTAGATTTAAAGTGTAGTGTATTAACCAAAAGTATAGTATGTATACAAAATATGTCTATAGTTACGGTGTCATATTTGTAAGTGGCATAATATGGATCTTGTCATCTTTCAAATAATACTGCTTTTACACTGCCACATTGAATACAATCTCAGGACATGATTGTGGAACAAGTGCCCTTTTACATCAGATAGATTTTGCAGAATGAATAAACTATACTATTAAACTGACTTTTGAGCCAGAAATTGAATTTGGAACAATTTACATGGCCACTCTAGGTACATTCTGGAAAGGATCAAAGCTGAATGCATTCCACTTCACTATCCAGGGACCATCATGAGATCCATTTTTTACACTGTTTACACTGAAAATCCATTCTGCAATCTTACGTACCTGGACGCCCATTCGCAGGACAACCCGCAATCGTGTTTGGCAGTGTAAAAGGGGTCTAATTCTCCAGGCCATGTTGATGCAGTCTAAAGTCACTCTTCTATCTAATTTTTTACATTTCTATTTCTAGCCACCTGCAAAACGCTTCAAACCATCAAAGGAGAAGCCACCATTAACAATATCTGTACCACCAAAGTTCATTGAAAAGGTACTCAGAACCCATCCCAAGGCCAAAGGTCAACTCAACATGATCAAGTTCTTTTGCAAAGAGGTCAAGAAATGCTTGAGGAATCTTGAGGTATGCAATGCATTGTATTCACTTTTCAATTGTTAGATCCGTTCAAACATCTTTATTCATTACAGTTGAACCTCCCGTAAGTGGACACCCTCGGGTCCGGGAAAAGTGTCTGCTTACGGGAGGTGTCCGCTTACGAGAATTTCTGTCGGTAGAGGGCCAAAGTTGTAAAATTATGTAAAGGCCCTTATGTCTCACATTTTACGGCTTTCTTAGCACAAATGGCCTCTCAAATTTCTAAACACCGCATTCTGTATTTTATTAAATATTTTTTGTCATTTTTAAGATTGGTTCAGTAATATGATTCTCAGCCATTACATCTATAAGGACTATTTTGTACATAAATTTGTATTCGTTGTACAGAAAAATCACTAAAGTTTCAGGGATGTCCGTTTATGGGAGGTAAATTTACATGCAAAAAATCCAAATTTGAATTAGCGTCCGTTATGGGAGGTGTCTGCTTACGAGAGGTGTCCGCACAGGGAGGTTCAACTGTACTTGATTATTTGGTCAACATTATGTTTCATAGACAACTTGTTTAAAGTTAGAATTGTGAAATTGATTTAAAATTTAGCAGGCAGTAGTGTGATAGAGCCAAGCCAAGGGAGGCATAAATTGCAAAGCTAGTTTTCCACAATAGGCAGAAACAAGAAAATCAAAGAAGGTCAAATTTTTCAATATTTTGTTATCTCAAAAAATACACTTTAAATATCCAGCTTTCACATTACATTAATAATTTTCAGATATGTGATCAAAAAATGTTTAAAAAATACAATTTGAAATGACCCTGCTTAGTCACAGTATACTGGTAAGCAATTTTCAAATGTAGTTTTTTCAAAACTTACTTTCTATGTTTGAACTTTGACAGTGATTTACAGCACTTCATCCCAAAACCATCTCGTCCCACACCAACTTGTCCCAAAACCATTTCATCCCAAAACCATCTCGTCCCACATTTATTATTATTTATAAATAGAATATATTATTTACTTTAAATCCCCTTTTTATACTAAATAACAAAAAAATAGGCCTAGGCTTATATTCGATATTTTTTCGTTGTCCTTTGATTATTGCTGCAACGATTGCCGATCCAAATAAATAAAGGTAAAGCGTTCAATATAGCAACTTTAGTGAAGCAATCTCGAAGGATCCCCACGTTTAACTTCTAGACTAAGGTAAGTAGAACGGAAAAGAAGTGTTTGGTTCAATGTTGACCTCATAAATAAATGATAAAATAATAATAAATGTGGGACGAAATGGTTTTGAAACGAAATGGTTTTGGGACGAGTTGGTGTGGGACGAGATGGTTTTGGGACGAAGTGACCGGTCACCTTGACAGTTCATAATTTCGCAAGGAAACATCATATGAAACTGATTTTTGTTCATGTTGAACACAATGTGTAGTTCCATAATTCATAAATAATTCAGTTGTCAATTTCTTGACTTAAGCTTTCTTTGGATTGCCTCTAACAGAGTTTACTATTAACGGTTTAATTATCTAGTTGGCTGATTTGATTTTTGATTTGATTTGATTTGAATTATTCGGTGTAGAACACCAAGGATAACCCATGAAAATCTGAAGTGGACTTATTTCCAGTGGGGTCCTTCTGGTGGTGATTGGGCAGTACACCGGGAGACAATCCCCTACTCTT
>JAOTQE010080692.1:0-15738 GCA_025631205.1 Nesometra sesokonis
GACTTGTTCCACCACCAGAACTATGGTGCGAGCGGGCCTCGAACCCATGCTGTTGTTATTGCTATGGCTCACGGTTCTCTGCCTTAACCGCTCGGCCACACAACTTTAGATTGAAAGGTAAGCACGGTTACCACATACAAACTGTACAGTGCTGATTTGTTGTTTTACAATAAGCAATCATTCTAAGAAAAGTGTGTAGAAACTAACAGTAAAGGTGACTGACATAAAAGAAATAAAATAAAACAAAGTAAAATGATACAAACCATAATCATACTGATGTCTAGATGGTTCCTTTGGTTTAGGTTCAATTAATAATTGACCAGTAAAACCAATCTTTTTCTTGTATTCTATAGAAAAGAAATATCAACAATGTGTTGCAAACAATATAAGTGCAGTTTTCAATAATATGTCTTATTGTTTTCATTTTAATAAAACTATACTGTAGTATTACTGGTAGCAAATGTAATCATCATAATCATATAAAAACTGCAAATAAACAAATGGGCCATAGTGGGGTTGCATTCAAACTATTATCAGAGGTCAAAAGTTGTAAAAAACAAATTCCTGGAGATTTTCTTGTGGTCGTCCATCCAGCGTTTGTAATGTGTACATTTCTTAAAATGTGTGTACAATACATTTTTTTAAAGGCTGAATACATTGCTTATTATGCTGACATATTTTGTCACTGTATATCTGCCACAAATCTTCATAAAGCATTGCTAAACTTCATATTTCCTTATCAACCAAGAGTTTGATAAAAATAGGTCAAAAAATATGCTATAATTGTGAAATTTTTCAAAACCTGGAGAATATCCTGAAGAAAGAATTGCTGGAGAAATTTTAATAATTCCTGGAGCTCAGTAGACGATCAAACATTTCTGGAGACTCAATACAGAAGACTTTGGAGCTCTGTATTATGTAACACAGAGGCTGCACTTCAGCTGATGGAAATTATTTTTAACATTTAGGAAGTATTTAAAGGCACTCTGATTTCCAAGGTTCTCTGCCATCAGTGTTGATGCCACATTTGGTCAAAACTCAGAAATTTTACTATATATGTACAAATGGGGTATTTAGTACTTTTTGATGGACTGTAAGCTAACATGCATCATGATAACTTCTCTTTTGTAAACTAAAATTTCCATGCGCAATAGATAAAAACTTTACTAAACATTCATCAAGAACCTAAAATCTTAAAAACATTGTAGTAACTCCTTCCACTTATGAATAAATCTTGACATCAGAGGAAGTGGGGCATTGAACTCAATTAAACTTGATAAAAATGATTTATATTTTCATTTGATATCAGTGGAAATGCCTCATAATATACCTGTACAGCAGTAAGGCTGGTAAAAATACAGCACCCCTTCCAACTTAAAAAAAACAGGACATTAGTACAACAATTTTTGCTGGCAAATACCACCCTGCTCATAAGCACACACTCCCAGCCTCCCACTGCTCCCCACCCTCACACCACCAAAGATTTCCTGAGAATTCCAGGTTTGTGCAGTTCAATAAAAAGTATTATATGTAAGAAGTAAATAAAACACATTTTACCTACCTACAACCATCCTTAGTACACTCGCCATGTGGTCAAGTTCAGATCGAATATCCGTGTTCAAAATAGTAAAGTAACCCTCACGTCCACCCCAAAATACTATCAAATGAAAAAAGTCCCTTTTTACTGGACAAACTGAATACTACTTTGGTTTTTTAGGGTTTCACCATCATCATCATATGTGGTAGAGCCAAGCCAAAGGAGGCATAAGTCGAAAAATTGAAAATTGAGTTTTTTATAAATGAAACTACTATCTTAAACATGCAAAAAAATCAGTTTCATATTGTGTTTCTTTGTGAAGTTATGAACAATCAAACTTCAAATATTTAAAATGTAGGTTTTAAAAAAACTGCCTTTCAAAATTTCTCAGTATGTACTAAGCAGGCTCATTTTAAATTACAATTTTTGATCATAAATCTGGAAACTTTTTAATGTAGTATGAAATTTGAATGTATAATCTGTTTTTTTTTTTTTATTAAATAAAACAAAATTTCTGCCTATTGTGGAAACCTTCGACTGACGTCTCATTTTGCTTGACACTGCCACATATTAATTAGTATTAAAATTGTCACCAGTATACCTTGCTCTTTTAAATTAGCATCATTAACTCTACTGGTGCTATATAAGGCAATAACTTTAAGTTTCACAGTTGAACCTCCATGTGCGGACACCTCTCGTAAGCATACACCTCACATAACGGCCACTTACTCAAAAGCTTGAATGTTCTTTCTATCCATTTAGTGTAAGGGGCCGCAGACTCTTTTTGTGTTACAATTTAGAATTTTTGTATGATAATTTATTTCCTATAAGTTGACAACCTGAAAAATTGTTATCGTGACTGTTTAGAAAACTAATTTCTTAAAAAAATTCTTATACTGTAATGGCTGAAAATCATATTACTGAACCAACTGATTTTATGAAATATAAAATGTGGTGCCTACAAAATTGAGAGTTCCTTTGCATTGAGAAGGCCATGAAATTTCAGACACAAGCATGTTCACAATTTTAACATTTGGCCCTCTATCGGCCAAATCTCTCGTAAACGGGCACCTCCCGTAAGCAGGTATTTTTCTAGACATAATTGTGTCCGCTTATGAGAGATTCAATTGTATGTGTAATTTCATGTTTTTAATATGATAAGAAACAAAATTGAAAGATCAAGGATCAGCATATCTCACGAAAACACGTAATATCACACATCAGCTGAAATTCCTAAAAATGAGTTACAAGTATGTGCACTTAAAATAGGCCAGTACATCTTTGAGAAGAGTAGGCAGTTACGTCCTCATTATACTGGTACAAAACAAGCCCAAGGTAGTGCAGTTACATCCAAAAGGTACAAAAACAGTCCATAATGGACAGATGAAGGTAATGCAATTTTTCTGGAAATGACACTGAGTGACCTTCAATTGAGAAAAAAGTTGGAATCTGTAACAAGTTCACAGCGCAGCACTCTGAGCATTGTAGGTGATTTGTGCACTATACAAATGTTATGTTCTAATTCCTACTGAATAAAACAACTTGTCTGTACCAAAATTTTCTGCATTAAGTTTCTTGGCAATTTCTAGTCCCTTCTTGATCTGTGCTGCAGCATAAGCAACCACATGTGAATCAGGATTCGTCATGGCACCATTCATGTACCTAAACAACACAAATCAATTTGGAAGTTTCAAAAAAATTATGCAAAATCATACTGTATTTACCAAATTATGTAGTAAAAAGTATACCTTTTCCAAGCCAAAGAATTATAGGACTGGAGTCTTAAATTTATAGTTTCAGTAGCATGGAGCAAAGAGTGATACTCCCCCTGGATGGGACGCTAGTCCATCGCAGGTTACTTCTCAGCAATTTGCCGGTACCGATCGTAGAGCAGGGTAGACTTAATAAGCAATGTGAGTAAAGTGCATTGCACACAATCAACTGCCATGAGTGAGCCTTGAACTCCCAAACTCTCGATTAGGATTTACGTTAAATTAAAGAATAGGTTTGCCGTACCTTGGATGTGCAAATAGGTTACAGGTATTCCAGAGTAGCTTAACACCAGTCTGTTCCATTAGTTCTTTGGCTAAGTCTGTTAACTCATCAAGGTTGCAATTTGTTTCTTCCAGAGTCTCACCTTCTGGGGCAATATCTCTAGATATTAAAAAAATGAAACTTTCACTTCATATGAAAAAACATATTCCTTGTTATAATACATTTATTATTTCCATACAGTGTTTTGAAATCATATAAAAAAAATGAAATCTATAAACATTATATACAGTTGAACCTCTCGTAAGCGGACACCCTCCGGTCCAGTAAAAATGTCCGCATACGGTAGGTCTCTGCTTACGAGAATTTTGTCTGATAGAGGGCCAAATTGTATTATTGTCATCATGTCATTATTATTGCGAGTTGTATGGCCGAGCGTTTAAGGCAGGGGAACCGTGAACCATGCATAAATAACAGCACTGGTTCGAGGCCCGCTCGCACCATGGTTCTGGTGGTGGAACAAGTCTTCTCGGATAAGGACTATAAACCGTAGGCCCAGTGTACACAAACGGCTTGTGTGCACTATAAAGAACCCAGTACATCTTTCGAGATGAGTAGGGGGTTACCCCGGTGTACTGGACCATACATCCCCTGCTGTGGACAGAAGAATGTAGTGCTCGTTTTTTGGGCAGCAGGACACGACGGGACCCTTAGGGGCGTAGAAAGTCATGTTGAACGTGTAACATCTGGTCCAATGCGCCTTGAGACTGTATCTGTAAGGCGCTATATAAAATCGAATTATTATTATTATTATTATGTCTCACTTTTCACCGTCTTCTCAACACAAATGGCCTCTCAAATTTCTAGACACTAAATTCTATATTTTATTAAATATTTGTTATCATTTTTAACATTGGTTCAGTAAATGATTCTCAGCCATTACAGTATAAGGTCAATATTGTGCAGAAATTTGTATTTGTTGTACAGAAAAATCACTAAATTTTCTGGGATGTCCGATTATGGGAGGTAAATTAACACAAAATCAACACAAATGCGCTGATTATATATATAGGAAAAACAAACGGGTCTTTGAATAAGTGTCCGTTATGGGAGGTGTCCGCTTACAAGAGGTGTCCACACAGGGAGGTTCAACTGTATACAGTTTATTTTTCTATATATTTTATAGAAGAAACAATAAAACAATCTAAATATATGATAAATAAAATTCACTTACTCAGAGACAGAAAATGTAGAACGTACAACGTTTCGGCTCCTTCCACTAAGGGCCTTGATCACATGAATGGTGGAATGCCGTCAGGTGACGCTCAGGTAAAACTCTATCGTAAATCGGGGGGAGCTGCAGACCTTGGTCGTGGTTGAGGGGAGGCTTGTTGATCTTGATATGAATCGCCTCCTTGACCTTATGTCACCTGACAGCATTCCACCATTCACGTGATCAAGGCCCTTAGTGGAAGGAGCCGAAACGTTGTACGTTCTACAATTTCTGTCTCTGAGTAAGTAAATTTTATTTATCATCATATTTCAGAGACCATGAGTAATATTTTTCATAATGTAAATATAGGTCATTTCTCAAAATTGTGAACATTTTAATAATCATGGCTGAAAAAAAATGTTCCATCCCTTCATTAAATTTTAGGGTAGGAGTTTGTGTTCTTTATTTTTGGTACTTGAAGCTAAAAACAACTGACATACTATGCCGTATTGAAAAAAAATCGAAATTGTTTCACAGTAATAAACTGTACTTTACAGTATCCCACATATGTGAGGTCTCACCACAAAATGAGTCTCATGGTAGGGAAATTCAAAATTGAGTTATTAGTACCTTCTAATAGAGCATAATATAAGCTGTAACCTACACTTTAAATGACAGTCACTGAATAAATAGACCCTAAGATATGAGCTTTTGAAATTTACATGTATGAAAATACGGTTTTGAGAAAATGGCAAATAAAGCAACCTAAAAATAAACAATTAAGACTATAAATCTCAGAAAATCTGCATAAAGGACACTTTCCAGCATGGAAACTGACCTAAAAAGTATACCATAATAAAATACAAGTACCATAGTACTCATAACTAATTTCTCAAAAATCTGACTTCAGACCTATTTTGGTGATTATCTCAATTTGACCTTACCTACGATGCGACTCATTTTGTGGTGAGACCTCACATATGGTCATGTTGTGAGGTGCGATCAAGCCCATTTCTTTTAGTTTCAGACTAATTAATGCTAATTTGTGCATCCTTGCCGAATTATTTTTTAGTCTGATCCAGTCATCAAAGTTAACCATTATTCTTTCTCAGTCTTCGTCAGTGTGTAATATTAATATTTTGGATTTGTAATTTTTTATGATGTATTTCGTTTTATAAAAAAACTTTATCTGCAATTAAGCATCATTGGCTACAAATAGATATAATTTTTGTAGTCTGTGTTGTATGCTTGTTCATTGCTATATGTCCATTTGTAAATTGTCTTTGCAATGACAGATCTAGACACTTTTAAAGGTGTGATTTGGAAGCCAGCATGGGGTGTTCCCTGTTTTGAATCTGACAAGCAAAGAAAGAAAAAACTCTTTGGAAGATAATTATCTTTACAGATTCATAAACAGGTACTCATAGTGCTTTTAATTATTTCTCAAAAGCTGAAGGGGGATCAGGACCCGCAGACACCGTACCCCCTAAATCCGTCAATGTTTTTTTGTTGTCAAGTATAACATATGTTCCAATGTTATGACAACAAATAGAACATGAATTGAAAATATAGATGTGTTATTCTACCACTCATTATTAGTGTACTGAATTATTAATATCAGTATTGTAAATTCATTTATTATGGATTACTAATTTGTCCTTTACCTGTCATGGAATGTCCAATATTTAATGCCTAATTTACTGAAGAATTCAAATGCTGCCCTCAAACGTCGTTTTGCATTCTCAATGCTATCTGTACCTAAAACCAAATAAACTAATGTTAGGATACCTCAATATATTTAATTGGATTAATGTCATATTTCACACCTTTTAAACCTTTCACTGCCTTCATTGGTCAGTAGGCTATTAGTTGTGCATGTGTCATTGGATTCACTCCATAAACTAACGTTAGGTTATCTCAATATATCTAATGGGATAAGTGTCATATTTCACACCTTTTAAACCTTTCACTGCCGTCAATGTTCAGTAGGCTATTAGTTATGCATGTGTCACTCGATTAACTCCATAAACTAACATTAGGATATCTCTATTCAATGGGATTAGTTTAATTTTTTACACCTTAAACCTTTCATTTCTTCATTGGTCAGTAGGCTATTTACTGTGCAATGTTTTTGGATTCACAACATGGATAACGAGATGTTATTACTTCAATACTGCTGGTAGAGACTTAACCTAATGTTAGTTCATTTAGGGCATGTCAGCCTAAAGAATCTCTCACACTTTCCAGGAAAGTCGTGCCGGATATGCCGCACATGAAACCGGTATCGTAGCAGTATACAAAATGTATAGTATTACGTATGTTGTATAATCTACTACAGATCTACCACGAACTATGAAGGACATGATACAGTTTAATGCTACGGTTTATACCGTGTTATTAAGGAAATCTTACTGTACATAGTGATACAACACTGACAGTGTGACACGGATTGCAAAAGAGCATTACAGATATGCAGATTGTACTACATCGTAGCAGCTCGTAGTAATCCCTACTAGGCCTACGTAGCAGTCTGTGACTCACAAATCACTGCTACAGAAGAGCTAGGAGTTAAGATACTCAAGCAGACACAACACAATTGTTTGTGACATTTCTTTGACACAAGAATCATTAATAAATGGAATAGCCTGCCAAAACGTGTTGTCGATAGTATATCAATTATTTTTTCAATACAAAAAAGACTGACATGTTCAAAAATTGAGAGGGGGAAATCATTATGACGAGTGTTAACTCCTTGCCTCATATTATCACTAAGGTAGGACTCACTAAGGTAAGACTAACAGGAATCATTATCGTGGTAACAAGATTCATTACGGAACTACAGTATGACTTATTACGGAGGTGAAACAATACAAAAGTTTTGACCATTAAAAAAGAGTGGCATGCTACACTAACTTACCATCTTCCCATGGTCTCTTGATTGTAGGGAAGCCAAATGGATCCGAACCTACTCCTCTAAACGTGTGCCAAAAACAAACAGAAAACCTTAACCACTCTGCCATTGTTCTACCATGGATCACCTTTAATGTATAAAAAGTTAATTGTTAGATTATAAAAGAATAATTTTCAATAGTTGATGAAAAATGTTAGTTATGGTCTCTGGAATATGATGATAAATAAATAATTCACTTACTCAGAGACAAAAATTGTAGAGACACTATGTTTCGGCTCCTTCCACTAAGGGCCTTGATGGAATGACGTCAGGTGACGCTCAGGTAAAAATCTATCGTAAATCAAGAACAAGATCAACAAGCCTCCCGTAAACCGCGACCAAGGCCTGCAGCTCCCCCCGATTTCCGATAGAGTTTTACCTGAGCATCACCTGACGGCATTCCATCATTCACGTGATCAAGGCCCTTAGTGGAACGAGCCGAAACGTAGTGTCTCTACAATTTTAGATAGAGTTTTACCTGAGCATCACCTGACGGCATTCCATCATTCACGTGATCAAGGCCCTTAGTGGAACGAGCCGAAACGTAGTGTCTCTACAATTTTTGTCTCTGAGTAAGTGAATTATTTATTTATTTTCAATAGTTCTAAGAGAAGCATTTAAACTAGCCTGCAATAAGGCCTAAAAAAACTATTTGTTTGTTCTTCTCTGTCACTCTATAAAAAATACAGGGGCAAAATAAATATTTCTGAAAAACGGTAGCTCCAGACTGGTTATGGGAGGCACCGAGTGCCCGATTGCAGTTCAGGAGAATAAGAAAATTTGACCAAAGGGGGGAGCGAGCACCACTAACGCAAACTCACTGGATCCACTGATACGCAGTGCCATCAACGATCACAATAAGTTTATGTTAATCTGTACAAGCAACTTGTAAAATACTTCTCCAGGATAACAGGATGATGTAATCTTGCTCCTCCATATTTGGCAAGTGGGCGGATCGAAATAAATGTTTACTAGTAGAATCGACTAATCAAAATGTTTCCATTTCGAATGAACAAGCTAAGCCCATTACCAATCCAGAGAGGATTACCAAACAACAAATTATAACCTGAAAAGTACTCTCACGAAACTTGTAATTTTTTCCTATTCACATGAAAAAAACTCGGTTCTTATTTCTCGTGCAGCTGAAATCCTCCATCATGTTGCCTAAGCTGGGTAGACTAGAATCAGAACGGCAAAATTTGATTAGCATGTGTGATGTAATGGTAACACATGATTTTTTAATTCAATCAAGCATACGATTTGGAACTGCATTTTATACGATACAAATGGTCATGCATGAATTACTTTAACAGGCCTTATAGCTAAACCAAAAATTAATAAGTGAGTATGGGATGTAAATGGCATCTAAAAAGCAATAAAGCAATCAAAGTAACTACCATATGGCCTGTGAGACAGGCTAATTGTTAATTTTTGTTAATATTAGAAGATTTAGTTTTGTGAGTGGTTATTCAAGTTACAATTATTTAATTAATTTGGGATGGGGAGGATTTTTTAAAGGAGCATTTTGGCTTAGGACAAAATTTTGAGTCATTTGGAGTGCCACTTCAAACGAGAAATGCATCAAATGTATGGGACTTACCTCCGAAGCATTATAGTGTTTAAACACCATTACTTCATCAGCACCAGCATTGGGTTTATACTGAATCTTGTCAATACCTTAAAAGGAAATTGTTAAAATATTTAATAAAGATGATGCAGTGAAAAAAAAATGCATCACATACATATCCGCGGAATTTGATTTGAGTGCAGAATCAATCCCTTCAGAAGCATAGAAATCAATAAAATTACTATATAGGCTATATATATAATGATTTAGTCCTCGAGAAATGCCCTTCAGAGTAAACAAGCACCACCTTTATAGGAAAACGAATTATAAGTTCAATCATAAGATATTTGGAATATGGTACATAAAATTCGCATTATAGAGAGTCTGATTGATTTGACTGTACATTTCCAAATGGGCAATTTATTATCCACCTCACTCAGGGCACATGAAACGTAATGTTTTGTTTCAAAAGAGTCTTTTGTTACTTTAAAATTGCCGGAAGGTTCATCCAGGTTAAAAAACCATCCCTTTTCTAATTTTAAAACATCTGATTTAGGACAAGCTGATATTATTTAGCCTAAACTTTAAGGAAGCCCTAACCTTATTATAAACTTGAGTCTCATGAATTCCAAATAATAACCATTGTTTTCCTCAAACTTTTTTTAGACTATGGGCCCAGGCCTAGCTTAGTAGACCAGGGCCTAGTAGGCCCTGCTTAGTCTATGCCTAGACCCTAGCTTACCCGGGCCATTGGCTAGCCTAAGCTTAGGCCAGATTGAAGGCGTAGCCTAAGCCGGGGATTCAGGGCCTATCCTAGGTCGTTTGGGTAAGCCTAGTGCCTAAGAGACTAGGCCTAGCCTAGCCTAGACCTCTAGAAACGTTACGAAGACAGCCTCTCCTCAGTGACTGGCTGGCTGCTCTGACCACGCAGTTGTTTTGAACCTTCTTACTTACCCTTGAAGAACTCGCCCTGACTGCCATTACTTGCAGAGTTTCCTCCAGCTCTAGCTTTTTTAGATTTTGGTGGAGCGAAAGCAGACATTCTGTGCCTTGGAAGTTAGGCTACAGACAGCTAGACCTGTGCAAGAAATCAATAAAAGTGACACACAAAAAGGCGTGTCTTCGTTGCAAAAAAGTAAACACAGCCAACCAATCATAATTCCTGTCATAATCCCCAGGCACCATGAACTTTGTCCTTGTAGTTTCCTCGCTGACGCTTACTCCATGATTTTATTTGTTTTTGGATTAGAGGCTAATAACTGGCAAGAAAGTTTACCCCCTATTAAATTAATATTTTGTACTTTAAATTTCACAATATGTTACTAAAAATGTAACACAATATATTTTGTATAAATACTCAGTTTAGTTATAAAATTTCACCATGATAAGTTAAGACTGTGTTAATTTATTACGTAAACTATAACGAGAATTATATGTATACATGTCGGGAGGAAGTTTGATAGATAGAATGGAAGTTGTGACTGAGTTCCTAATTTGTAAACATTCGTCTCCATGCTTACGAAATGCCGACAGCTAATCAATCATGCTTGATTGAGTGTGTTTTTATTATTGAAAAGTTTTGAAACTTAAATTAAGTAATTATTTAAATACATAATGTGTTCAATTAAATAAAAATAACTGCTTACTTGTCAGAATGGTAGATAGTGTACCCAGTACTGGACAAAACGGGGATGTTAAAAATAATGCAGCTACTGAAGAGGGCCAACGACGTGAAAAAGTGAGTAATTTGAGAAGTGCTGAAAAGGAGCCACTGCAGGCAGCTGTCGTTATGCCCCCGTATCGTCAGCCTAGCCCAACCTCAAACCAGGAAGTTAATGTATCTACCCAAGAAGGGGTGAACGAACGAGGTGAAGGAGCTCACGAATTTAAAAAGGAAGTTAAATTTATAGAAACAGATAAAAGTGAAGTAGACGTAAGTTCGGGTAATTTAATTCAGTCTGTTGAAAAGGTTTTGAAATTTGCAGATGATCATCATGATGACAAAACCAAAGGAACAAATGGAATTGAGCAGAGTAAAATCTCTACAAAAAAGAAAACTTCAAAGCAACCAAAAAACTCAAAATCTTCGCAAAAGAAAATGAAAAAGGGTATCTTCATTTCATACTCCCCGGATGGTGGTTACTACGAACGCAAGTTTGTTGCTGACACTGTAAAACAATTCAAAGAAAATAATTTAGCAGAAGACATTTGGTTTGACAAGGATGAGAAAAACACTGACAGTCCCGCATGGTTTTCGCAGCGTATGGAAGTCGTTGAGCGATGCCGTGCCGCTGTAGTGTTTTTATCTGCAAGTTACTTTCAATGCCCTGTATCAGTTTACGAGGCAAGATGCCTTGTAGAAAGACAATCTGGTGAGAAACCACCAAAAATATTAGCAGTTTTACTACTGGATTCAGTAGACATTCCTCATAAATACTCTGATTTGATACTTAACAACATATGTTTGACTGGGTCCTATTCAAGTCTTAGTTTAGCTGAAAAATCATCATTAGTAATTGGTAAATTTATAGAAGACCTAGAAAAATATGCATCCGTTTTTGCACCGAGTACATCATTAACACCAGAATTAGATTACACCGAAGAATACAAACATAAGAAACTCTGCCGATGGAGCAGCAACGACGTGCAGAGTTGGCTTTACTATATGGGTATACGTGAATTTTTCCAGCAGAGTTTTGCCGAACAAGCAGTAGATGGTTTCCTGTTGATGTCATTAATGGAATCTGATTTAACAGAATATCTTGCAATCGATAGTCGTGTTGTGAGAAAGAAAATTCTCCAGCAAATATTTCTTATACTGGAGAAAGAGCATCGCTTGTCGGAAAATTGGCATTTGCGGTTAAGAACACTACGGTGTCGTGCTGATGCCGTTTATCTTGTGTATGACCCGGCCGATGTAAGACTTGCGCGGAATCTAAAGCAGGATTTGCAACGAAAGAGTTTACAGGTAAACATTTTTTTTTTCCCAAAATACACTATCAATTCTCAACTGGGTGTATTTAAGCTTTAGTACTCATAGATCAGCTCATGCGAAAATTTTTAGTATTTTACAAAATGCTTTCATTGAACATTCATCATTTTGATAACTTCACTAAAATGTAATGTGATTTTATTTTCAAGTAGATCCTGCTCTTACATAAAGCAGGTTACATCATAAACTAAAAAAATATAGCCTAGTCAAAATTACTTACCTAAGTCAAATTCCAAGTTGCATTGAAAAAAAAAAGCTATAACAATTTGAATTAAAGATCAAACTTTAATTGAAAACACATCAATTTAGCATTAAATTTAAATTCAACTTAAAAATAATTTAACTTTAAAGATACAGTTGGCTTAATTAAAGGCAAGTTTATCTGTATAGTCACTTTAAAAAAAAAAGAACACTAATATTTGAAAAAGTAAAATTGGAGACTTATTATTGTCAGCAATGAAAATAATAACATACTCCTTACTACTACAGTTGGCGGACACCCTTGGGTCCGGGAAAAGTGTCCGCTTACGGGAGGTGTCCGCTTACGAGAATCACTGCCGATAGAGGGCCAAAGTTGTAAATTTATGTATACTGCATTTTGCCTCACATTTCACGGTCTTCTCCATACAAATGGCCTCTTCTTAAATGGTCAAGACATCGCATTGTATATTTTATTAAATATTTTTTATCATTTTAAAGATTAGTTTAGTAATATGATTCTCAGCAATTACAGAATAAGGTTTTTTTTACATAAATTTGTATTCATAGTACAGAAAAATCACTAAATTTTCCGGGATGACCGCTTATGGGAGGTAAATTAATATGTAAAAAATCTAAATTTTAAGAAAAAAAATGTCCGCGTCCGCTTACGGGAGGTGTCCGCTTACGGGAGGTACCAAATGCACTGATTAGATAGGAAGAACAAACGGGTCATTGAATTAGTGTCCGTTATGGGAGGTGTCCGCTTACGAGAGGTGTCCGCACAGGGAGGTTCAACTGTAATTCAAAATTAATTAAGACATTATCAGGTGAATAGTAATTAATGTAGAAATATTGAATCCCAGGAGATTGGGATATAAAGTCAAATGTGCCTAAGTTGAAACAAAAATTTTGACTTAGAAAAATTAAATTAGAGTTTGTCAAATTAATGGAAAATAAATCAATCTGGCATGAAAAATAAATTCAGCTTTAAAATGTTTTGTGTTCTCCACATTTACAAATTTATACTGGTAAATAAAAAAAAAACATGACTTGTCAGGCATGGGTTAGGCTTTTGGGTTAGTTTTGAGCAGTATAATATAACATATAGACCTCTATCAGCTTTCATGTATGTTAAACTTTTAAAACCATACTCAGGAGAACACACAAGGTCGTACTGTATACTGTTGATTCTTTCCTATTTTTATGAAAATATCTGCATACAGTATTGTATCCTCTACACACAAAGGATACTCCCTGCCAAATCTGCATTGACTCTCTGAACTCTGAATAAAGAGAGTACAGTTTGAACAAGACGAAGTAATCGTAAACGATTACACGCTCGCCTATATTTTGAAGGTTTTCCCCTCAATTGTGTTTGTTAATTTGTGTGTTCATTTTTGAACAGCTAAAAAGCCATAGGTTTCACTCTTTTTCTACTTTCACTGTGATAGGGAAGTAGGCACACAGAATAAACATACTACATACTCTATTCAGGGTCAAGAAAAGTTATGTTTGGAATTTCAATGGCAATAGCTAACAGATAGGATCAGAGTATATCAGGAACTATGAGGCCTGTTTAGTATCTAGCCTACTGTATTTTTTGGCACTTAAGAGAGGGCAGTAGACACAAAATAATATAGATTAGAATCCAGAATTCATGTGGTAAGGCGGACCAGCACCAAACCTCGGGAGGACCTAGATACGGTTGTTAGATATGATTGTTGGTGGCACTGCATAGTTAAAAAAAAATCACCAGATACAAGCGACTTGGAGAAAGTCCACATGTGCAGTACAATGACAATTGATGAAGATAACAGCGTAATCAGAAAGGCCTAGTCTTATTTTAACCATTAATTTTTATTAGTATATTTAATTGCAAACATTTCGATATGCCTACTTTGTTAGATCTAGGCCTACCGTTAGGGACGATGTGCATAACAAACTCAATCTCTTAAAACAATATATTTTTAAGGATTTATAGTCGGTAGTCTTAACAGAAACTTGATTGATTTGATCGAACAAATCGAAATAACCAAAAGAAAAAAAAAATCAATTTCCCCACACATAAAACTACAGTACTCCCATGTTGTTATGGGCTGCAGGGTTGGGTTAGAAATACCATGGTAGGCCTAGTTGTCAGATGTAAATAATGGGCCGATCATTGACCACATAGTTTATTCATGACTTTTATGAAGCGCTGTTTAGTAACAATTTGACGACGACGGCGATGCTGATGATGATGATGATGACGACGACGATGATGGTGGTGGTGGTGGTGAAGAAGATGATGATGATGATGATGATAATGATGATGATGATGATGATGATGATGATTATGATGGCGTACCAATCACGGGAAAAATGTGGCCACGCGAATCAAAATATCTGAACCTCACGGAAGTTCACCTTAGGCCTAGGCTATTACTCAGAGGATTTGTTACACATAAACCAATGTTGACTTTTAGCAAATGTTCACGGCGAGCCCAGGGTGCTCCATACACCACAAAAAGTAAGGGCCTACTATTACCACCTAGAATAAGACTCGACGCAAGGATGGCGCGGAAAGTTCACGCTGTGTCCTAAGAAATCAATGGTCGTTAGATCCAATCGCATTTCTCGCAACTTTTGTATTTCATTTTGTTATATATTTTAAGACATTTTAATTTGTTAATGAAAATCTAATCTTTATATTATTTCCCTATTGGAAGAAAAGACAGTCTTTAGCCTTTAATTAGGGGCAATCTCCGTTTAATACGCGGTGTGAGCGTCAATGTTTATGTACTTACGACAGTAGAGTACCAGCCTCTGTTGATCGATAAATGTCACACTTGTATAGTGGTCCTGTCTGGTTCGCCGCCTTGCATAATGCTTCATGAAATTGAAATTGGATTACAAAACTCACAAAGTATCTAAAACAAACATAAAAAATAATATTATTATTAGCAGGGGCGGCGGAACGTTTTTGAATTGGGGGGGGGGACGCTTACAATGTGATGAGCAAAAAAAAAAAAAAAACCTTGTTGCCTCTAATTTCGTGCGTTCCTGGTCCCTAAAGGTGGTTTTCACGCCCACAATATTCATATTTTACCATAGTTTTCGAGTTGTGAAATGTGAATTTTGTTGTTGGAGTCCCATTTTAGGAGGGACGACCCCCCCCCCAAGTTGTCACTGGGGAGACGCGTCCCCCATCCCCTTTTCGCCGCCCATGATTATTAGCGAGGTTTCGCAAACTTACGAAATACGAAAACGAAAACGGATACGTCACACTCCAATTTTTTAAAGTTCC
>JAOTQE010080703.1:3601-15738 GCA_025631205.1 Nesometra sesokonis
ATACTGTACTCATAGCATAGTGAGCTGTTCAAATGTGTACAAAGTGTATATTAACTAAACCATATGGCATGAGAATTTATACTGATAGCATAGTGACTTAAAATGGAAAAAATGTAATTTAACACTAACCATATGGCATGACAATACTCAAAGCATAGTGACTTAAAATGGGTAAAAAGTGTATGTTAACACTAACCATATGGCATGAGAATTTAATATACTCAATAGCATAGTGACTTAAAATGTATATACAATGTTGCCTACCTAGCCTATATAAATTCTACCCTTATGGTGAGAGAGTAAACATACTAATAACACATTAAAATGGTTATACCATGTATGAAAAGTCTACCCTTAAACCATATGACAACATATCAATAATACTTTATACAGCAAGTAATTTGCTCACCAGCCACCTATATTTTTGGCTAAGGCAGGGAGGTATAAATTAGCCACAGGCTAATGTGTTTTGTCACTTTTAGAGTTGACTGGGAGAAACTTTTTGTCTTCACTACTGTACAGTAGTTATATTTAGGCCTACGTTTACAGTCAACCAGTTTGAGTTGTTATTGATATACATTATACAAATTAAATTGTTGTAATTGATTTTGGCACACAATGTTAATTACAAGTCTTTAAATATTTGTATAATGGAAAAAACCAAGCAATCCATGAACAATATTTAAAAATAATCCTTTAGAAAAATTGTTATTGTGTATGTAATTGAAAATGAGGGGGAGTGAACTCGTATATACTAAATACCAGATTAGCTTCAACAATGCAAATAAACTTTAAATTGATAGAATCTTTATTGAACTTATAACTGGTAGATGATTCTTTAGAAATAACCTAAGAATACTGTTATAAAATTGGCTTTTCTCAAAGACGATACAATAGGGTAGATCTTAATCGAGATTCCCTGTTCAAAAATTTATTGCAAATTAAAATTTGTAAGTGGTTTGGTAATGGAAGCTTTTGAAATTAAACTTGGCCTTAAATGACTTCTAAAGCCCTATAAGATACAACCAGATGATAAGGGGTTTGCATTGAGAATTCTACAAAAAAAAGTAAATTAAAAAGTGCATTATACATACAATAACAATCTAACTGATCTGTAATTGTGAACAGTTTCTTTTTCCTTAAATTAAAAGATGTTCATTGTCTGAGTACTTCATGATATGATACTACTACCCTAGATTACAAGGGACCATTTATAATCATGATGCTTTTTATATAATTATCAAATTATCAAAAAATTCTAAATGATTTTAATGTTGTTTCCAAAAACAAAATCAAGAAATATTATAGATTTATGAATATTCCTCAGGGGAATAGTGATAATAATGAAACTTTTAGAGCATTGCAATAAGATAATCCTTCCCTTGCAGCCAACAATATCAACCCCTCTCCTACATATCTCATCTCTTACATTTAAACCTCTTCCCTCATGGTCTTACAGTAATTAATTCTCATCCTCATTGTCTTATATTATTTAAACCTTCTTCCTCATGGTTCTATAATATACCACATTATTTAATCCTCATCCCTCATGGTCTTACATTAAAACCTCCTTCACGTTCTTACAATAGGCCTATTTAATTCCCCCCCCCCCTCATTGTCTTATAACTAATCTCTTTCATCAGTGCATACCTGCCAACATTTGTACTCTTGAAAGCGGTAGGCTGTCTCGTCGTCGCGAAGCAAGTGCACCAGTGTCCTCGCTTTACCCGATTTTGCTTTGATGAGCAAAAAGAAAAAAAAAGAAAAAAAAAGGGTAATTTCACCCCGATTTCCGTTGTTGGCTGTATTTACGCTGAAAATGCTCACTTTTAGTGCCAATTCACTGCGTTGTATTTTCGTGTTTTTTTATGTCTTTGACACTTTTCATTGTCTATAATTTAATTTTGGTTTTAAATTTTAAAAAGGGTAGGATTTCCATGTAAAAGCGGTAGGCAGTAGGAAGGTCGAAAAAGTGGCAGCCTACCGCCAAAATTGGTAGGGTTGGCAGGTATGTCAGTGTATTACAATTATGGTGAAAACTCCTCACCCTCAACCACCCCCAGCATTTACAGATGGATGCTAAATATTCACTTTAAACTATTGTGCTATTCCTTAGAAAAATCAATATTTTAAAAAAAACTATGTGTGAAAGGTTGAATAAATTGTAAATGTCAATAGTGTACATATAATTTCTAATAAATATCAATAAATCCTATTAGGTAATACAAATAAATGGAAATATTTAGTAGTTGTGACTATAATAATTCACAGTAATATTCAGGATAAATGTTTATAACTATTTGCTGTCATAAAATATACAAAATGTTGCTAATATTCTACTGATGTGGGAATCTCTATCCTCAAATATAAGCCCACCCTTAACCTTTATGTTATTTTTATTTAAAATGAGGCATTCTGGTATAAGCCCACTTACTAATTCAAAGATCCGAGTACAGTAATAAATTATTGTATTGTGTAAAAAAATACATTAACAATTTGACTAAAATTTACAATTGACATTGTAATTAAGATGTTTTTAGGTCCTTCAGGTATAAGCACACCCCTAAATTGATTTCATGTTCAGTATGTTAAGTTTCAGTGCAGGAGAATAGGCTGTTCTCAAGCTGAGAGTTCAATCTGAGGGTGCAAACATTAGATTATAATATATATATAATTATAAAATGGTAACTGGTAACTAATTTGTAAAATATTTGTAAGGAAATTTTAATACACTTATTATATTTCTTCTTGCAAATTTGCAAAGAATTATCTCCTTCATGGAACTATATTGAACAACATTTCTCATGTTGTCTGTGAATTATGACCAATCCTTGACCTATGAACCTATAGCAGGTTACTTTATATATGAATCAATTTCATTTTCCAATACATACTAAAATATGCATGACATTTATCTTAAAAGGAGGTCTAAAAATAGAAACCAATAACAGAAACATCAATTATTAACACACCTTCAAAAGTTACGTGATTTACACTTGAGAGATACTGTATTACTTTGAAAATAATGTTATTATAATTTAAACCTAATACCTTTGATTGGTATGCTCACCATTTCAATTACTATTTTAATTATAGCAGGGATTTGCCTAGTGGAAAATGACCTTATGGAAGGGTCCAAGTGAAGGGAATACTAAATTGGCATCTTATCAATATTATTTATTTACCAACTATTATTATTATTATTATAGAGGGTGTTATTTTTACCAACTGTTCCAACTTTGACCTTTGTTTAGTTCTACGTCAAGCATCATGATACAGTACACTCTTTCATACACATCTGTCCCAAACCAAAACACACGGTAACATTCCTAGGCCGTCTTATGAATCCCGGCACTGTGGCAGCATTCAAAGAGTAATTTTTCATTCACACTAACGCCGGCATTAGCTAATTACACAATATTCACATTTAACATTTCTGTGTAAAAGGGGCTAAAGATACGGTCAATAGAAAGCGATAATTACATCTAGCATTACTGTAGAGTACATGAACCTTTGCATCAAGGATACACCTCCTATCCCTGTGTCCAGGAACCTCCTAGAGGTACCTGGATCAAACCTTCACTTGTGCCAATTACAGAGAATAGCATCAAGGTAGGCATGCTGTACAGTTAAAGCCCTGCAGCAGATACTGCATGATACAATCATAATTGCTTTATCTCTTCTATTTATTTTGTTTACCTCCACATACATTTCATGCTAATTTCCTTACTCTAGTGAGAAAATTGTCTCCATTCTCAATTTACCTTGAAGCATTACAAGCAAAAACAATGGAGAGCTATCGATTACTGATGCTAGATACTATGGGGCAGATTTAAGGGGGTCGGACCAGCTCCCATTCCCTTTCGGAAAGTAAAATATATCAATATTATTAAAATTGTCTATAAAACGAAAAATATCCAGCAATTGTAAGACAAGAATTGATCCCATAACATGCCCCTGAGGCCATTTCCAGACATCTAAAGACCAAAATTTCCTGTGGGAGCATTTTTTATAGCTTTTTTGCAAACCCCCTGCCTCAGAAAATTAGGATTTGACATAAAATTTATATTTCATTTTGGCCTGTTTTAGTGAACCCTCCCACAAAAACACTTCAAAATTTTGAATAAAAATAAAAATTTATTTATTTTTATTCCAATCTCTGATTCATGAATATTTTTCAGGAAATGAACATATTATTGTGTTAATCGTTATATATATATATATTTTTTTTTTTTCAAGTAAAAAAATTTTTATTGTAATTTTATCTTCCACTTTTGTAGATATCACTTGAAAATTGAAAGATAAAATTTTATTTTTATTCCACATCCTTTCAGCTAAGTATCTCAAAAATGTTTGTGAAACAAGGTATAAAAAATATTTTGCCTTTTACCCTTACAAACCAGGCCCATATGCAGGATTGAAGTTGAGTGGTTCCAAATCTGGTATCATTGGGGCGAAAAGAGAGAAATAACTGATGCAGGGGCAGACATGTGACCTAATTAAAGGAACCAAAAATAAAAAATGCACTGATAGACCGAGTGCTCCAGGGCTATGGAAGGATCCACTACTATAGAAAAAAAAATTTTGCACAAAACAGTCGGTTGCCTATGTGCATGATTTTAGACAGTACAGACATTAGCCTGTCTCACAGGCCTTACGGTCTGGTTTATTCACTTTTATTGCCAGATCTGTTTAAGGCGCTATAGACGTCTCATACTCACCTATTTTAGTTTAGCCGTAAGACCTGTTCAAACAGTTCATGCATGACCATCCACACCGCTCAGATGGGTGCGATTTGTCACGCTTGATTGAATTCAAAAATCACATGATACCATTGCGTCACTCTACCAAAGTTTAGCGTTAGTACCGAAGGCCATTCGTGCGCGGATGGATTTGGGTCTACCCATGGAGAAAAGAATTCCTAGGCCTAGACGACGTGATGGATGATTGCAACTGCACGAGAAATAATAACTGAGTTTTTTTTTTATTAGAATATGACAAAATTACATTCGTGAGAATACTTTTCAGGTATAATTTGTTGTTTGGTAGTCTCTCAAATGGATAGATCGTTCACTCAAAAAGGAAGCATTTTGGTTGGTCGACCGTAGGTAGGTAAACATTTCAAAACGGCCACATGCCAAATACGGAGGGAGAAAATACGTCATTTCTTTTTTTGTGAATCGTCATGCTTGGATTGTTTTAACAGGCCTTACGACAGCTAAACTAAAATAAGTGAGTATGGGATGTCAAGCAATAAAAGTGAATGAACCAGATCGTAAGGCCTGTGAGACAGGCTATACAGACATGAGCATTCACACCAATCCCAGATCTGGTCTGAATGAGGGGGTGGGGGAGGGGAGGTGTGGGAGTGGGAGGAATCTAGCCCCTCCCCAGTAATGCTGCCACTGGACTGGATTTAGAGTAGGTGTTTTCGTTACCCAAATTTGGTAGGTTCCGGTGGCCTCTAGACCATGGGCGCCGGAAGAGGATGGGGGACGCGTCCCCCAGTGATAAGTCAGAGGGAACAGTAGTAGTTAATAATGGGTGACCAGTCCACTATATAGTTATTAATATATATAGTTATTAATAATAATAAATAATAATCTGTGGGATATATTGAAACCAAGTTAAAGGTGTTAATTAAAACTTTAAGCATCTTTTTGTATTTGAAAGAGGATTAATTATAACATTAAAGGTGTTAATTGAAACTTTAAGCATGTTTTTGTATTTGAAAGAGGATTAATTATAACATTAAAGGTGTTAATTAAAACTTTAAGCATGTTTTTGTATTTGAAAGAGGATTAATTATAACGAAACAAAGGGATGGTATGTCGGCCTATTTGAAACGGTATCCGAAAGGGGCTTATTATAGTTGGTATTTGTAAGGGGTTTATTATAACAAAACAATTTGTATTTCAAATAGCCCGGCAATTTGTTTTTTAAATATATAATAAGATCAGTGATTCGTTGGAAGATCAGTGACGTAACATATGATGACTCAATGTATTATTCATAAAGATAGCATACGGTGACTTGATGATTTGAATATCCCGGGTTGAAAAAAAAAAATTAAGAAATAAACATTGTATTGAAATAGAATTTGTTTAACTTGGAATTAAATACATTTAAAGTATAGCGTAGCGTTATTTGAAATACAATAAAATGATATGAATGATAAAGAAAAAAAATTGACGTCATGTTATCGTATTATAGAATTTAGTGTATATATACTGTGGTAAAAGTAACGTTAAACAAAATTAGTTGTTTTTAACTACATTTTATCAATGCAGGGGCGGTGGATGTTTTTAAATCAGGAGGGGGGCACAATGTTAACTTTTGCCCAGCTGCCCTAGCCCGGTTAAAATTTGATGAGCAAAATAAAAAAAATGTTATTGCCTCTAAAGTTGGGCTTTCCTGGTCATGGGGGTCATTTTCAAGGCCACAATATTCTTATTCCCTTATTTACATGGGTTTTTTTAATTGGCAATTGTGGATTTTGTAGTTGGAGTGACATAGTGACATTTCAGGGGGGACTGTCCCCCCTGAGCTATCACTGGGGAAGATTGCGTCCCCCATCCCCCTCTTCCGCTGCCCATGTATCAATGCATTTAAAAAAGTCCGTCATTGCAGTTTATTATTTTCCTTCAGTAATTTTTGCAACTACATGCAATAATAAAAAAGATATTAAAATTAATTTCCACTTACTCTAGCATTTCACAGAGATGTTTTAGATTTCCTTGGTGAATTTCATTTCGTTGTAGTAATTTTTTGTAGTCAGAACCCCTCTCTGCAAGCTAAAAGATTTGTTTTAAATAAATAAGTAGAAATAAATGCAGATTTAAAGATAACCCAAAAGTTAAGAAATTCACATGCTCATCATAACATAATTAATAAGTAATAATAATGATGACACATTTATGTTGATTAAAATTAGTCATCAAATGCGCAAGTGTACAAGATGTTGCACAATCAAGAAATTGCTTCTTCCGTAAGGGGCACTTCATGTCCTTTGCAGCTCCGACCTCAGTGTACATCCTTCTGTCGACATCAGGGGTTGTGGATGGATGGATGGATCAGTACACCAGGGTAGGCCCCTGGTCGTCTCGAAAGATGCACTGAGTTCTTTATAGTACACATGAGCTGTTTGTGTACACTGGGCCTACAGTTTATAGTCCTTATCCGAGAAAACTTGTTTCACCACCAGAACCATGGTGCGAGCAGGCCTCGGTCATACAACTCGCACATACATAAAATAAAAACTAGACATGAACTCGTTACTTTTGACGAGTTAGCTGATCTGCATGTTACGCAATGTAATATGGGGATTGTAATCTGGCAATGTAATTTGTTAATTTGGTCCTGTTACCAAAATAAGTAAAAGTGGCACAAACAAGCTAAGTCAGAAGCTACTGTATAAGATATGGATAAAATTTAAACATGGATAAGTGCGATGTTCATATCTTGCCAAATAATCAAAGTTTACACTATGATGACATCATCAAATTTGAAAATAAATGACACTTTTTGTAGACATCATAACATCATCTACAACATTGAAATTTCAAGGAAAATCGATGGCCAATTACCGAGTATAAATTGTGTAATTAAAAATCACGTTTTTTAAATGTAGATGACGAATTGATGATGTCACAAGTTACTGGCAACTCGATGACTCATAATATCTGATCTACAGGTCATAGGCTCCCAGAATGTGAAATAAAATGTGGGGGTAACAGGACATATATTAGGAGCTATGTGCACAAAAATGCGGATGTGCGCGTAAAATTTTCGAAAAACTTGAAATGCTTCAAATGACCTGAAACATGCTCTAATGTATCAGAATTTGTATGAGAGCATTTTAAAATTTTAACGCACACATACACCCGTGCGTGACCTTTTGAGAGCTGTGACGTTCAAGGTCAATATAAAGTTTATGCTCAACAAATATGATCTACAAACATTAATTGGTTAGGTTGTTATTAATGTTTTAAAGAAAAATTAATAATAAACTATGCACTAATTAAAATCTTACAATCCCTTCCAATTTCTTTTCAGAGATTCCAGGATGCCGTTGCCGTTCATATTCATATCTAGATAATTTAGATAAAACAATCACTCTTTTTAATTGCAAAGGTTCATCCATGTTCAAGTTATTTCTTATACATTCATTGGTACAAGTTCGATTTCCAACATTAGACAACTTAGAAACTTTAAATTTTCTAGGCCTAGGAATATCCAACTGACGGCCACTTCCGGTACACAGCCAGGGCGACTGCTGAATAAATCCCGCGACGCAGTATCTTGTAAACTGCAAAAGTGCTTGATTTTTATGGCCTAGCACCAGTCCAAAATTTGTGTTCGCTATCCTAGTACAAAAACTTTGTAGCTTTTGTAAACGTAGGATGACGACCATTTCGAATGTATCTCAGTAATGCAGCTATGCAATACTCAGCATGACGTTCAGTTTTGGCATAAATGTGAAACAAAAAAGGCATGCAAGAGGGGGAAACCATGCACGGACGACTGTTGGAGGTCAGGTAAACATAGAAAGGTCAGAAATCGGCAGCAGACGACGGATGTGACCTGTGACCCAAGTTCGGATAACTTACATATTACAACTTAGAATTGTTGAAATATTGTCATATATTTTAGGAATCTAAGCCGGTGCATGTCACAAACAATAATTTAAAATTAACAAATCGATTACTATGATCATAATATGATTATGATACAACAAGAAACATCTTAGGCCATAATTAATAACCGGAAGTAGGTGCTGATGTGTCGTGAGCAATTATCCACGAGTACAAGCTGTGTATTTTAACTTGATGCCACAGCTGTTTTGTTTTGATATTTCAACAATATTTTGGCTTTAAATTCACTGTCAAATGTTACCAATATATAAAGATGATGCTCCTACTCCTGCAGGGTTCAGGCTTAAGGCAAAATTATCAGGCTGGTGGAGGTATTTTATGATTTTTTATAGGTGTTTATTTTCGTGCCGGTTGTTTTGTGTGCCGAGGGTGTAAAGTGTGAGAGAGTTGTCAAGGACAGCAGACTTGTCACTTCCACCTCTTGTTTATTTTAGTCAGGTTGGTGAGAGCCTAGGCCTAGCCTGAACTAGAAATAAATTTATCCTGACATAACCTAACAGTACTAAAATTATGATGACGTTCCAAATTGTGCCACTTTATCAATTTCATTGCTTGTCCTTCGGATGGGAAATTGAGCTGTTGGTCTTAATTTTGGGGCATACGTGCAGGAAATCAAAAATAGTTAAAATAATTTTTAATACTAATTACTAGTAAAAAGATAATAACATGAATGTCGTTTTTTACTGCTCATCCTTCGGATAGGAAATTAAGCTGTTGGTCTTAATTTTGGGGCATATGTGCAGGAAATCAAAATAGTTACATTGTTAATACTAGAGGCCTAGTATTTTAAAGAATATTCAAGTAAAGAGATAATATTAATAGCATGCATGTCAACACTGCTTTTACAGTATTTTTTTGTGGTAAATCCAAAT
Source organism: Nesometra sesokonis (assembly GCA_025631205.1). Classification (NCBI taxonomy): domain Eukaryota; kingdom Metazoa; phylum Echinodermata; class Crinoidea; order Comatulida; family Antedonidae; genus Nesometra; species Nesometra sesokonis. The sequence goes on from JAOTQE010080703.1 coordinate 13,128, forward strand.
AAAAAACATTGTTATGTGCATAAGTGTTAAACCATAAATGCATTTCAGGAAAGAAGGGTGATTTTTATTTGTTTTTTTTCTTATTGCAGTATGTTTACAATGGTTTTTAACATACTGTAGATTTACAATATTTTTAACCATTGGATTGCTGACTTTTTATCAATAACATTTTTTCCCAAACAACAAATCAAAACGATCACAAATTTAAATACAGAATTCACCAACAACAAATAGATTAATTTTTCATGCAATCTTAAAAGATATTATACCTTGATTTTATTGTAATTTACAATTTTTTGTCATTTTAAAAAATAAAACAAAAATCAGAGGCAGCTAGAAATACAAGGAAGCGTGGGAACGCTTGACACATACATTTTTTTTTTATTTGGCTTAATTCAATTTTTATTAAAATTGATGCATATATAATAATTTTTAATGATGAGATTAACTCATTGCTGATGTATAGGACTTTTTCACAACGACCTAAGACTAACCCCAAACATGTCCCATAACCACCCTACCATGTCTTGAGTCAACTTCAAATCTTACAGTCCCGGTCCTACTCATATGGCCTGGTTTGCATTGCTTTTTCTTTAATTTATGTTTTTATATAAAGTTTAATAAACATTTTTACATTACTCTTGCAGGGCCATCTTCTCTGACAAAACATCTAGGAATCTTTTTCTTTTTCTTTTGCTGAATTTATCATTTGCATTTGTTGAGCTGTTCTATGGAATGTGGTCCAACAGGTAAAATATATAGAAATTATTTATTGTATTTTTATTCATAACTTATTTAACCAGGATAGCATTTCAGTGGCAAACACCCTATTAAGAAAATAATCAGGTTATATACACTGGTTTTCAAATGGTCCTGGAAAAAGAAAAAAAAATGTGAAAGATTAAAATAATGCCAAGAATCAGCGGAGTGTCGTCATCCGTCTCCTCTCTGTCGCGGTCCCGGCCCCCTACCTATGTGACCAAACAAAGGAACTGGAAACATATATTTAGTATTGACTGTAAGCACTTTTATCAGTTTCAAGATTTTTAAATATAAAACCTTATACTTGAACTAGGAGATTTTATCCTGAGGAACCATCCATTTTGAGTTGTGCATTAGCTTGGTGGTATGCTTGCTTTCCAATTACGAGTTCCAAAATCTGGTCACACACTAGGTTTTTTCTCACAACCTAACAGCATCAATCCCTAAGCTTCATAGACTCTGTTTAGAAAGGAATGATGTAGTTATTATCCAGTAAGTGGTCAGAAAACTCACTGTTGGCTGTGGCACAAAATAGAAAATGAGGCATGTTATGGCAAAACCACCGAGTTGTAGGAAAATTGAAAATTTAGTTACTGCAAAAAGCAAATTACACTTTTCATAACCTTTAAAATAAGGGGTCAGTTATCAAAATCAGACATTTATAACTCCGAGTTATTGGACAAAATATACAACAATTTTCTTAGTATTTATTTATATTTCTTGTTTATTTGCTCATTTCTCAATAACTTCCTGTTCATCAACTTGATGGTGTTGCCACGACTAGCTTCAAATTATAATAAAAATATTGGAATTGTCTTGACTGAAGAGGATATAATCTGAGTACACTCAATGTTATGAAAATGTGATTTTTTGATCACCCGTTGACATTTGTATCCTGTGTTTAAAGTTAAAATACAGAAAACTATGCATTGTGCTGCTTGGCTATTCCCAAGAATATAGCTTATCTAGTTGTATTTCTGGGACTCAAATAAACAAATCAAATTTGTTTTCTAAAGAAAATAGTAGTTCAATTCATTGATATATTACTTTTAGTTCATAAACCAGACGATAAACTTCCCCTAGTTTTAATTATATTCTTAACCCTCAACTAGTTTTTACTTATGTATACAGTATATAATTGAATTTAACTTAATTTAATACCCTTGTAGTATTTGTTAAACTTGTAATTTACAGTAAGGTCGTGTGTCTTGAGTTCGCCGTCAAAAAAGGTGGCGGCGCCACACATTTCCAAATTTTTCAAATTAAAATTAACACAAGCTGACAAAACTTATGCTACTGGATGATAACAGAATTCACAGTGTACCAATATTTAGATTGAAAATACTATACAATACTATTTAAATATTGAATACACAAAAATATCAATATTATGCACTCCCGTAATAATTTACACCTGAATGACTTTTATAGGGAATAAAACATCATTGTATTGTATCTCTAATTATGTGAATATAAACAGATGAAATATTTTATCATTTATAAACGCAAATACACGTCATGTTTATTCTAGATAGTTATCTGCCTATTACCTTGTTTAATCCAGATTAACACGTTAACTGCCACCATATTTTATTGTTTCTACATGGGCAGTGACAAGAAAAAGAGAGGGTGCTACAGTACAGTGGCAGGTTCAGGATCTAGTGAAAAGATTGAGGGGGCCTTTTTTCCAGATCCAAGTGGGTGTGATTCCCGGTCTTGATTTTCACAAGCAAAAAACACAAGGTTATTCACCACGACTGGCCGATATGTATGTCTAAAATTTATTTTTGGTGTCTTTGGGCTTGTGCACTTAATATAATGGGGGGTGGTTTCCCTCCCCCCCCCCCAC
>JAOTQE010080714.1:0-15738 GCA_025631205.1 Nesometra sesokonis
CAACTGTGATTGGCTAATAAGTAAGTATGGGATGTAGCCTGGGCTCATTGTTCTATCCCCATTCATTAAAATTCTATTACTTTTAAATAATACATCAGTACCAAAAACAACCCTATCAATGGCTAGTTATACTTATCCAATCTTAATGAAATTTTAGGATGATCAAAAAAAAAAAAAATGAATCTAGTTTGAAGATATATTTTCTTTTGAGAAAAAAAAAGAAAAATTAAAATTATAAATTGTACAAGACTTGATAGTATAACATTTCTAATTTGAGCACATAAAATTTTGAATTTAATATATCTTTTTTTTCTCTGTAACTAACTTGTAAAATATGGTGCAAAACACACAGTTGAGCAACCTAATCCATTGTCCCTTAATTTTGATGCCTGCTGCTGTACTTCAAATGAAGTCTAAGAAAAACAAAACAACCATTGAAGTTTTATAACATTTAATTTATATTAACAAAACATTCTTTTAGCGTTTTACTAAGTCAAATGATAACTTAAAGTTCTATCAATTACACAACCCACCAATTATTTAAAGTCACTATTATAGGACGACTTTCACAAGAACAATTCATTAGTTGAAACAAAGAATTTTGAGATAGTGTCTGGGTTTATTGTTCAACCCCATTCATTAAACTGTTTCTCAGTTTCCTGTCTGCTTTGAAAAACTATACTACTCAGCAACAATATGCTATTATTTTTCTCCCAATGCACAGGTACTGTACAATGTATGATGACAACAAAGACTGGGATGTAGCCTGGGCTCATTGTTCTATCCCCATTCATTAAAACCCGGTTCTCGCATCCTTTTTTTCTGTCAGCATTAATAAACCATAAACCACTAAGTACCAGCAACAAATTAATACTCTAAAGAAACAGCAACATGGTTTGTGGGAAAGTAAAACTTGGCTAATGCCATGTTTATTGGTGAAAATATTAAAGATTGACATGGGAATAACTTCAAGTAAAGAAGTTTAATAGATACCAGGCACGGATTTAATCACCTTCCTAAAATGGACCCTAAAAATATTTTTATTAGAAAAAAGTTGAATGTGTGAATTTACATGTTACAAAGGCTAGAAGGGCATCAGAGAGATTATAGCACCGTCCAAATCAGTCTCAAACTTCTTTTATTTTTTTTTTGGTCCGTCAATGCTGACTGCGGTTTATACACCCCTAACTCACAATCCTGGTCCTCCCCGGAGACCGCCAACCGTGAAAAAATTTGATACGTCAACGATTTACCACGTTAACGTAAAACAATTATGCTCATCATCAAGAATTGTGGCATTACAGTAGTCAAAGAAATTTTGTACAAAATATGAAAAGCTAAATTACTGTGCCTGTATGTATCTCAAAAGTTATTTTTTTTTTAATTTGGATGCTAAATTTGATGGCTAAAGGCATAATAATTTTAAAAATAAAAGTAAAAATTTAGACCATGTTTTAAATATTTGAAATCATGTACAGTATTTTTATAATACTATTAACTCCATGAATGTACTGTATATTATTTAAAAAGTGAAATATTTCCATTTTAAAAATACTTGGAAAGGTTAATTCTTTTTATTATAAATATACCGTACTCGTCCTAGTATAAGCCCATGCTCAAGTATAAGCCCGCCCCAAATTTCAAGTTAATGTCTGATTTCAATTTATATTCAAACATAGCTTATGTCACATCCGAGTATAAGCCCACCCCTAAACTTCGCTGATTTTCGTAGCAAAGCCCCAGGGGCTGTTAATTTTGAGACAACAGTAAACAGTCTGCAATAGATTTGAGAGTACTAGGCCTATTAGCTGCACTAAACAGGAACACATTGTAAACAAAAAGGCTCTTAGTCTAAATTGTTCGGGGTATGTCAGATAAACGGACTAGCCACAACTAAAATGTTAAAAATAGTGTAGTAATCAAGTACCTTTTTAACTACTGGGTCGATTTTAACGTGGAAAAACGGTACTATTTCTTTCAGTGTAAGAAATTGAAATGATATATAAATATTCTTATACTATTAATAAATATATTAGTGAAATTATGTTCAGGCAAAATGTGTTATCTATACATTTCCTCATTAGACAGGAAATGATGAAGATAAGGATCTTAATCCATTTTTCCACTTTGCTCCGTATTTCAATCTGTAATGATTTTAAAGCGAATATCAAGAAACTCATCATAATTTTACTAATAAATTCTTTCTCCTAGATGTTCTGCTTTTGTATGCATTATAAAAGGAAACAAAATATTGATCTGTTTTTGTGAAAACACTTGGGTAAATTAAGTTTATTTTATTATTATATATTTATACTTTTTTAAGCAGTTGAAGACTTGCTGATTGTTGTTGATATTTCATCTGGTATATACTACACAGAGAGTGACTATGAAGAAAATGTTGATTTCTCCTACACTGAATTGAACCTTTTCCACACTCACAAAAATCCTGTAGCTATTGACTTCGATCCTGATACGTATTATATTTACTGGTCAGATGTTGTCACCAAGACTATCAATCGAGCTCTGTTCAAATCCAATACAACAGAAACAATTGTGACATATCCTGATTTGTGTAAGTTAAAAATAATTGAATATTAGTGGTAAAGTTTGAATGGTAAAAACACTGTCAATTAAAAAAAAATCTTGTTACAAATACCACCATGTCTATCGATGGCCACCATAAGTTTTAGAGGAATGAAATGTGTCTGTCTGTCAATCTATTCATTTTTAGTCTATCTGGCAAGTGCTTCATTGTGACACCTTGTGATAGTTGTCCAGCAGTGAAGTGACTGACTCTTAAAAATAATCATTATCATAACTTAGCCCTGAACATAAAAAGGCTACATTATCGATGTAGCGCTGTCTGTTTCGCTAAGTAGCGTTGTGTACTGGTACGTTGGTTATAACCTGGATTTGAACCTTGTATGAATTTTGCTTGGTTTATTTTTTTTATTTCCGCGACGGAACCTGCAGAACTTTAGTACTTTGGTTATTCCTAATTAATTAATAATAGGTAATTGATTACTATATAAAATAAAGCTTAATACTGTCGAAGTCACCGCTACCTTCCAACTTTGATGACAATTATCATACATTTGATTACAATTGACCCCAATATAATTCTGGAAACACCATAATAATATATTAAACTTCTTTAAACTCTGTATGGAAACTATTACATGCGCTTTTAAGACACACTTGTAATCGCATTGGTACTATGTGACAATGTACATAGAAATATTTGTGCATACAGGTGGAGGTTATTGCTCGGTTTTGTTTTGAATAACAAATATACGTGCAGTAATACAGTGGTTAAAATCAAAAAGCAAGATACCTCACTGTAGCAAAAGACCTGGCCATTTCAGTAAGTAGTGAATCGGTTTTGTTGGATCAATTAATTGTATTTATACAGGGTCGGCCTATATTGCTTCACGATTGGGTTCAACAAAAAGTTATGAAATAATAAACTGCAAAAAAAAAAGGAATGGAGTCAATCGTAGTCACTTACGGGAACCACTGCGCTAATAAAAGATTATTTAATTCGCTATTACTACAACTACCCTCATCATGGTCAAATATGCTATATAATTATAACAAAATGAGAATTTGTGCAAAAATTCTTAAATTAAATTCACTTTTTTATCTGATTGGTAATTAAAAATGTATTGTTTTCAGTGGTGCCAAATGATTGTACCTTTAAAATATCAAGAAGTAATACATATTGGAAATGATAAAAATAGTGTGTATCTGCCACAAGCAAACATGGTGTTGATACTCTTTTTTAGCGTCAGGAACAAAATTTGTCGGTACAAAAACAAAGTAAAATGGAAATTCTGCTCGTCGTACAAAAACAGTACATAAACAAAATTCACAAGATATCAAAACGGTAAAAATTAGTGAACACCTAAAACAATTATTAAGCCTATAATTATTATAAACACTTCGTTACAATACTTTTATATTATTATTATTTTATTATTATTATCATCCTATTATTTTGTACGCGATTTGTTTAACAACCGAAGCAATAATATTTGATTAAAGAATGGTTCATAATTGCGCTGTCAATAATTGCACGCACAGAGATGGCAGTGGCGTGTAAAAAGTTAAGCTTTTTATCGCATTTTCACGCATAATGTTCGATATTAAGCTTCTTTTATCAGTTTTGAGAATTTACTTGACTACACCCAGAATAAATGAAATTAGATTTTCTATTTAATGACTGATTAAAATCAGACTCTTCCAACATTCACTTACTACAGTGTAAGTGAGCAAAGCAAGCCCAACCCCTTTCATGATTATTTAAAAACCATTAAATTTGGATTTGCATTTTAACAATATTTAAATTGAATGACAGTTTCAAAGGCATTGATATGTTTTGAATGCTCTCCTATTAGGTCTTTTGTACATTGATAAAGGTGTTGACCACTAGCCAGCATATAGCTTGTATTGAACCATGGAAGATGGTAAAACAAACCACATTGAAATTCTTATAGAACACACTGCTGACGTTGAACACGAAGGCATAACTATGCCAACTATTTAGTGAATGAAACTGATTTTGATAATGGAATGGTTCCATGTTTTCAGATGCTGATGGGTTAACTATTGATAACATTAACAAAGAGCTATATTGGACCAATATTGTGAGGCACACTGTTGAAAAAAGTAACTTAGATGGAAGTGAAAACATTACTTTGATTTCTGAAAACATTAGCCTGCCAAGAGGAATTGAGTTGGATGTTGAAAATGGGTAAGTTTGTCGCAAGTCCCCATCAGTCAATATTAACCCCAAAATAATATGAAACCATCATCATCATCATCATCAATATCATTATTTTCATCTTCATATAATCGTTATCACCATCATCATCATCATCATCATCAACATCAACATCAACATCAACATCATCCTCATCATCATCATCATCATCATCATTTTCACCTCATGAGTGTCAATGAAGCTTTTTTTGAGTGTTTTTGCGCGATGGATCGTTCTGCGACGGAGAAATTGACAATGGACTTAACTGCGCATGCCAAAGTCTCCCTGTATGTCGGCGTGAAAAACCTACGACAGTTTTCGTGATGTTTCACCGTCCCCCAAAAAACGACGACGGATCAAGCCTCTTGCAACCCATGCCCTGGTGTGAATTAGACTAGATTTGGCAAAACTAAGTGGAACTAAGTGTGTAAGTTGTTTGGCAAGAGTGATTGGAGTCTAGAGCTCAAGAGTGTGTAGAGTGTAGTTGAGGCTTGGCTACTATGCCTAGACCCTTTCCTAGCCTACGCTAGATTTAGGCATGATGTGGGATAGTGGTGTTTTGCAGATTTCTATATAGTTTAATCATCAAGATCGAAATTATTGTAGTCAAACCCTAAAATCACAATTGCTACATCTGTTGACTTCTTACTTCACCAGTAAATATCCCTTACTACTACTCGCCATCTTGTAAAGCTTGGTCATGACATTGACAATTTTTTCGGCGTCCTGAAAAACTAAACGGGTTTTTCTGAGAACGGACACTGCATACTCCCAACAGTGCCTTATACCGTTGCAGAACGATCCGTCGTGCAAAACGAAAACTCCAAATTGTCGTCATCACTTTCATCATCAATAACCATCCATGTCATTATTAATATTAATGTCATTATGATCATCATCTTTGTCATGTGCATTGCCATAATCATCATCGTCCTGATTGTCGTTACTGTCACCATCAATACCAAGTACTTGATTGGTACTGCAAATCTTATAGCAGATCACTGTGCACTATTTATAATCTTTGTTATCATTCATGACCAATTAACAACTTTGTATTTAATGCCACAGATATATGTATTGGACTGATTGGGGTACACAGACAATTGAAAGAGCAAATATGAACAATGGAAGTGAAAGAATTATATTGGTTCACTCTGATTTAATTTACCCAAATGATTTATCACTTGTTCTTTCAGGTGAGTAAAATCACGACTGATAATTATTTACCATTTTAATTCAACTAACATACTGCACCTGCCCAAGATTGGTAAAAAACAGCATTTCTCCCTTCTAATAATTACAATATGCTGATGAGAAAACGTTTACCAAAATGGATGGTGCCCTCTATTTTGAATTTGTTTAGGGTTTATCACAGTTTCTGTTATTAGCAAAAGAGCTTGTACGATAGAATATAATTTGTCCAAATTGCAATTTGATGATACATAAAAGAATACTCACATGGGATCAACAATCAAATAAACCAAAACCTACCAAGATTATATATTGTGGAGTATGGACGTCACTCCGACAATGTAATGTAATGTAATTTGATTTATATAGCGCCATACACCGTAGTCTCAAGGCGCTGTGGACCAGATGTTAACACATTCCTATGACTTTCTACACCCCTAAGGGTCACGTCATGTCCTGGCAGCTGCTACTCAATGTCCTATTGAGCCACATCCAAGCTGACTATTCATCACAGCGTAGGGCAGACACTCTGTAATGTCAAATGACCTGCATATACCCAAATTTCTGTTGTATATGTTACGACATCTCGCTTTTTTCGATTTTTAAAGCAAAACGTTATATTGAATTATTCGTCAACATCATAAACATTGTTATACATTTAATGTTGTTAATGTGATCAAAATTTGGGAGCGACAGATTGAAATAACGATGATTGAAATCACGCCAATTGGAATCGTCGTGATCCTATCGATAAGGTTAGGGTTGGGTATGAAAGTGCATTTAGCACGAAATTTCTTATGTAAGGCTAGTTACAGAAAAAATGAAGCATCATGTAGGCTATGTATAATAAGGCCTAAAAATCAACATTTATCCACGAAATTGTAAGAAATGCATAAAATGGGAACAGTTGGCGCAGCGGTTGCATTTTTTACTTTCAGTAACGAGATCGGGATCGAAGGCTTACTCTGGTCAGTTGTTTGTGTTCTTAGGCAAAGCACTTTATAGTGGAGTGCCATATGTAATTCCATAAAATTACAATGTTAAATTTGAGTTTTTGGTATTTTTGAAAGACTAAAAGCATAATAGAATCCATGTTTAGCAGGTGACAATTTTTCGACCCCCATATTGGTGGCCATATTGGATTTTCAATATAATTATTGGCCTTATATATGTAATTATTCAAGTAAATTTAATGTTATCAAGTATAGAAAGACTGTTAGCAGGTTTGTATAACTTTTACATGGTGGCCATTTTATAACAAAATACAGCGGCAATTAATATTTTATGGTAGTAGTTGTTTCTTCAAAGTTTGGTTAAAGAGAAATATCAGTTTATTAAAAAAAACAATGTAGAAATAAGCCATTTAAAGTCTAAAAATATGAAGATTAACCTACGTTGTTGCAACTTAATGGTCAAATTTAAGATTTTTTCATCAACCACTAGAGAGATATGTAGAAAACTAAATACTGTAAACACTGTGGATGTGTTTAAAAGAACAAATGGATTTTCTTCTTACACGAAAACATACATGATTTGAAATCCAATATGACAGCCTTTAAATATAAATCAGTATTTATTTAATTTATTTAATTTACTTACTTATTTTGATGTTTATTATTTATTTATTTATTTTGATTTGATTTATTTTGATTTGATTCGATTCGGTTTAGGTTTATTTATTTATTTGAAATTTTGCTTTTCAATCTGTTGCACTCATCACAGTAAAGAAGGTGCATCTATTACAAAACACATTTCTTAATCTAATATGCAAAGAATAAAACATTTAATTGCAGTAAGCGGAATACCATAAAATTAAAATACACTAAAACATTACAAATATACTATTACAACTAAGTACACAATACAGATTTTGGATCAAAAAGGCAGTATATGTATGTTATGTATCAAAAACACAAGCATTCTTTTCGATGCCCTTATAGTGAGTTTTTTTTACAAAACTTGTCAAACATTCCTTCGACTTCTTTAGGAAGGTTTATGAAGTTAGAACCAAGAACATACTTCAATTTTTCATCAAGAGTATCACTTATCAAATGGTTCCAAATAAAATTATAATTTACTAAATTACATCTGATGCTTTCTAGCTCTTCTGATCGAATGTTTGGAGAACAGAGCATGAAAAACTAAAGTGTTCCGTATCTTCAGTAGACAGAAAACAGGGTGTACATACCATCACTATTATTATTGGACCAGCGTAATGTTTGTCTTTCTAGGGGTTATGTGTTCGACCGTTTTTTTGTAAAGTAAATAATTTTCAAGACATGGGCTTTCTTTAATAAATAATCTTATAGAGAAGATTTTTGTTCAAATTGTTTTTCCAATCCACATACATTTTTTTTTTAACTTATAAATAAGTTTTCTAGTTCACATTTTATAAAGAATGTTTAAGCCATTTGCGAATTTTTAAACGAAAATCATTAAAATCAGAATTGGGTTGTAAGACTTTAGTAGTAGTTTCGGTCATTGGTGTTGTTCTAAGTATAGGGTACAATAAAAATATTTAATACGTGATATATCGTGTATCACATTAATTGGCAGCCAACCAAGCTGACCATAGGGTTGCACGTGGAGTATTTCTTGAGGCTCTAAGAATATACCATGTCACCTGCAGTTGTAAATTCTCTAACCTATCAATATCAGTTTGTTCAGTATACAACGTATTTACTAATTAAGTATAAACTTCATTTATAACCACACATGACAAGACGATCAATTGTATTTAGGCTAGAGTTCAGGTCCCGAAGGTCCCGGAAAAAATGTACGTTATTTGACATACTAAAAGTCACAGAGTCAATCAAAATACCTCTATTCGTAATCAGCCTGTCTTGACTTTGAAGTGGTACCGCACAGCGCGCGCTGGACAGGAATACTGGATATAAAACGAGGCGACGTTTGAAAAGTTCAAACCAAACATTTAGCAATTAAACCTTTACTCCAATACATTTAAACGCTTTTCGAAATGCCACAATTTAATACGATTCAATCTCTAAATGTAAAAGACTGAAAATTCACTTTTGGAGTGAATTTAAAAGAGTGAGAGTGACCCGAGGGACTATTCTTAAAGAGTGAATTATCAGCACTCCAAGTCCATTGTTGTGGAATTAAGTTTCTACAAAATGGTGAGTGATCACATTCTTTTGGAGTAAATTTTCAATCATTTGGAGTCAATTTTTATTATTGGAGTGGTCCATAAAGCCACTCCTCAATTGATGGATTTTCACTCTTGTGCATTAACCTAGTATAAATTTGAACAGGAAAAAGACATCCGCACAGGGATGTGACATTTGTTTAATATGAACCTCTAAAATGTCGGAAATGGCACGCTATAATGTGGTTAATTGATGTCTGGATTAATTATTAAATCAGCTCATCGGTTGAAGTTGGTTTTTGATAGTTCACTTTTAATGTGACACCTCTCAAGACCCTAACCAGGATTGAAAGTGTTCCATGGGCATGAGCGGATCTAAACATGAGGGTGTGTGGTGCGTTTGAGTGGTTGGCTACCTCAGCCCCGCCATGGTCGTTTCTGGCGTCGACACTACAAAAGTCTTAAAATATTGCACTTCTAGATGCTCAGAAACGACGCTTTTACACAAAAAGTGTTCAAATTTAACGCAATTGAGGTATGACTTTGTTGTCCTTTGAAGAAAACAACACACCCATTTTAGGTTCATTATGGTTGGTGGGCCGAGGTGCAAACATTGTTAGAATTTGCCACCACTAGATGATCGTAAAAAAAATCAAAATTTAAGGCAATTGAGGCATGACTGTGTTACCATTTGAATATAAAGATGAAATCACATCCACCTCAGTTCTACCATGGTTGGTGATGAGAGAAACTTTAGAAAAATATACTCTAACCCAAATCATTAAAAATTCCAACCATGATGCTGCCTCTGGACCTCTCTCCTGCCCCGCCACTCAGGCAGGGGATCAATTAGGCCTATGCAGTCGAACACCAAGATACTCACAACAATAGGTATGGACGTCTGGCTTTAGACACATTTCCATAATTTGGTCATTGGTGGTGTCATCTGTGATTTGCGAGGTTGAGTACTTGTCTGCATTATTAATGACTGACTTACAATTCATACAATACTATAATATTCACATTATAAATCTTTTACTAGAATTTTTTTTATTTATGGGGTAATTTAGTTCAATTGGAATACCAAATAACTTAATTAGAATGTCACAATGAACAATTTAAACATCATGTAGCCTACTTAGGATATCATTTAGTTCAAATTGAATACCAAATAACATAATTAGAATATCAGTTTGGTCAGACAACCTACTTACAATGTAATTTGGGCCAATTTGAGTATCATGTGCCTTATTTAGAGTTTTATTTAGGCCAATCTGAATAATATGTGGCCTACTTAAATAAAATAACTATGAAAATTTTGAATACCATATAATCTATTCAGAATTTCAGTTTATGTCAATTTAATACCAGATAAACTAGTTAAACTTTCATTTGTGCCAATACGAATACCATAGCCTACATAAAAATCATTTAGGTTAATGTTAATAACCAGATAACTTAGTTTAATAGTAATTTTGGTCATTGTTAATATCCTATAGACATTTAACCCAATTTTAATACTTGAATACCAAATTAGAGTGTCATTGGCCAAATTTAAACACAAAATAACCAACTTACATAATTTTGGCCAACTTGAATACTGGATAGAGTAAGCCAAGTTGAGTATTATTTAACATCATTAATAGGTCATTTGGGCACCTTTGAACATCAGATAGCCTACTTAAATGTAATTTAAGTCAATTTGAATATCATGTCCTAGTTAGAATACCTTGGGCCAATTAGAATACCATCGCCTATGTTATTTAGCCAATTTTGATAAACAATAACCTAGTTAAAGTATTTGTTACATTTCACTGCATGTCCACAAAGGGTGACAAAACGGAGAAAAAAATGACAGTCCTTTGATTTACTTTGTATCCGTTTAGTTTTATGTTTTCCTCCACTAACTCCGTTTCATGACAAGAAAGGTCTGGTATTAACGGTGAGTGATTTTGAAAATGCACAACCGATGTTGACTGAAAATGTCTCTATTACGTATTTGTAACTAGCTTATCTGTTAGGCTTTCATTTTGTGTCTCTCAGACTGGTCCTAGTTAGAATACCTTGGGCCAATTAGAATACAATCGCCTATGTTATTTAGCCAATTTTGATAAACAATAACCTAGTTAAAGTATTTGTTACATTTCAATGAATGTCCACAAAGGGTGACGAAACGGAGAAAAAAAATGACAGTCCTTTGATTTACTTTGTATCCGTTTAGTTTTATGTTTTCCTCCACTAACTCCGTTTCATGACAAGAAAGGTCTGGTATTAACGGTGAGTGATTTTGAAAATGCACAACCGATGTTGACTGAAAATGTCTCTATTACGTATTTGTAACTAGCTTATCTGTTAGGCTTTCATTTTGTGTATCTCAGACTGAACTTCTTCAGGGCCATAATTAGTATCCGCTCCTCTCCAGTTATTGCTGTTTCTCACCGGATCAGTACAGAACACCAAAACGGATGAAACATAGAAGTACAGTACCTTACCGAATGTTCGACAAAATCTAATGCATAGGTAACGGACGTGCGAAGAAAGAGAATTGACAATGAATGGATGTAACATGTTTAACTGAAGAAAAAAAAACACACAGGCAAAGAAAAGAAAAGGGATGGACCGAAGATACATCATAATTGTATCCTGTAGTCAATTGTATCCTGTAGTAGTATCTTGGGTAGTAGGAGCTTACAGTGAAATTTCTTTCCTCTTCCTTTCCCTTTTGACTTCCGATTTTGGGTTTCTTAAGGCCCATGCAGTCTACCCAAAACTGTTCAGTCACGTGGGGGTTAGTTATACATTGTATCCATTTAGTCTTCGTTTCATCTCCGTTGCTTCGCTGGTATTAGTTCGGTTTGTCTTTTAGGTCTTTGGTATTCAAACGTTTTGTCTTTATCCATTAATTGTCTTTTGTCAATTCGTTCAAATCCGTTTTGTGTTCGTTAGCCAAACCATTGTTTGTCCATTTCCCGTACATTTGTTACTGGGTAATTCTGTTTAACTTCCGTTGAATTCAAGAGACCGCGTCAACTTTTACCAACGGAAATAAGCGGATGAGTGTTTTGTCGTGCATAATCTGTCCATTTGTGCAATCCGTTAAGATGTAACAGACGCTTAACTTATCATCTGCATTTGACACTGTGGACACGATATTCTTTTAAATCGTCCTTTTGTTTACTATGGAGTGCCAAATACTGCTCTAAATTGGTTCCGGTCTTACTTAACTGGTAGAACTCAATATGTAGAAATAGATGTTCTTAGTTCCACCGCGAAAAATCTTGAGTGTGGTATTCCTCAGGGATCCATTTTAGGACCTCTTCTCTTTTCTCTCTATTTAAGTAATTAAAGAATATAACCTCTATTATAATCTATATTTTGAGACTTACAGATTTATATTGACTTCCATGTGCTTCATATGAAATAACGTAACAACTTGAAAATTGTCTTTATAAATTATCATCCTGATTATCTTACACAATGCTTATGCTTAACAATACTAAGACTGAATTTATAGTTTTCTGCACCAAACACATTCGCCTTAAACTTATCATAGCATCATTATCTTTCGATTCTTGCACTATGTATCCATCACCTTCCGTTAGAAATATCGGTATTCATTTTGATGACTCGCTTACCTTTAATAACTACTCTAGGAGATAACTGGATTTAATCAGAATTTTTTGGTGACCAAGGTTTTTCAAGCTTATTCTATGTACGCTGATTCCAAAAAGGGCAGTCTTATTGACCCCACTCAAGACGTTTTGGCCATTTCGGCCACTTCTTGGTCAAAACGACCATTTTTTGTCACATTCTGTTAAATAATCAAAATTGTTGGTGACCATGCTTTGACCATTCTATCCTATGTAAAAACATGTTGTGAATCCAAAAGCAGCAGTCTTATCGACACCGCTCATGACATTTCGGCTATTTTGGCCAATTTTGGCCAAAAATGGCCATTTTGACCAAATTTGGTTAAATAATCAGAATTGTTGGTGATCATGTTTTGACCATCCTATCCTATGTAAAAAGTTATGCTGATTCCAAAAAAAGCAGTCTTATTGACCCACTCAAGACATTTTGGCCATATCGGACATTTTTGGTAAAAAATGACCATATTTGGTCAAATTTGGTATATATAATCAGACTTATTGGTGACCATGTTTTGCTCATCCTATCCTATGTAAAAACACGTGTTGAATCCAAAAATGGTCATATTGACATCACTTATGACATTTTGGCTATTTCGGTCAATTTTGGGCAAAAATGACAATTTTTCACCAAATTTGGGTAAATAATCAGAATTATTGATTACCATGTTTTGACCATTCTATCCTATGTAAACACATGTGTTGAATTGAAAAAAAAAACAGTCTTATTGACTTCACTCATGATATTTTGGTTATTTTGCCGCTTTTTGTCCAAAATGACCATTTTGGCCAAATTTTAATGTAAATAATCAAAATCAGTGGTTACCATGTATTGAACATCCTATCTCATATAAATTGTATGCTGAATCAAAAAAGTAGTCTTATTGATATCGCACACTGGCATATTGGATTTTTTGGCAAAATTTGTCAAAAATGACAATTTTTTACCAATTTTAGAATGTTTGGTAACCATGTTTTGACCATCTTATTATATGTAAAAAGGGTGCTAATTTCTACGCAATTAGTCTAGTAAACGACATTTTGCCATTTTGGTCATTTTTGGCAAAAAAAAAAACACAAAAAAAGCAAAAAAAAAAACTGCCAAGTAATCAGCATGGCAGATAACCACGATTTGAAACGCCTTTCCGATGCTGTTACCATAATAGATTAGACTTAATCTTAAATTACACTGACCCTTGTTCTGTTCAATTGTAGTCGGGTCTGGCAAAATTGAATTGGTTATTTGCTCCAACATTATCACTGTCATCTTCATCATCAGATTTAATAGCACTAATACATCATTGTCACTATTTTTTGTGGATGATAATGTTCTCTGATCATAATTGGAACACACATTTTTTTCTACAAGGCTATCACTATCAACGAAAGTAGTGCCCTCTCCAATATTGCAGTCCTTCAAATACAAGAGTGCTCTTTCAGGTACCTTTAAATGGGTTGCAAAGTATTATACCAAGGTGGCTTTCTGGTACTATGATATGAATAAATCTTCTAGTATTGTCAGTTGAATGTCCACCCACATATTGTCCTCAGTTTTTCTGGAATGATGTACAAGGAAAATCATGATATTAGCATCGTTGCACGGACAACTACTCTCTTACCTGGAACTGCTTTAGACAGCATGCTGAGATGATACGGCAATCTCGTTTCAGCCTCCACATAATGAGCATACAAACTGTGGTGCCTCATTATGCTTTATGGTTCTAGATAGATCTGCTGTGTACTGAAGACACTGCTACTCATGTGCAACAATAACAGTTGTTTGTTGTATGATAGGTGCATACGTGGCACCTTTCAATTCCTGGAAAAAACTTGAGAAGGGTAGTTTTAAATCCTGGTGATCTCAAGGCATGTGTGAAATCTTTGGGACGTACCTTGTCTGCCCCTGTAACGTTAAAATGATCTATCATTTGCCCCCCTTGCCTGTTGCCCAGTGTTCCTTATACTTTTAACATAACTATCACAGACAAAGTACACTTCATGTGCCTGTGTCTGTGCCTATCTTGCCTAAATTCAGAGGCAATGATATCAATAAAACTGCTATTTTATAGATTAGCACATTTGTGTTACGTAAGATAGGTTTCCCCAAACATGGTCAACAACAATTCTAATTTTCTTTGACAATGATGGTCAAAATGGTCATTTTTTGTAGAAAAGTGGCCCAAATGGCAAAATTGTCATGGGGTGAATCAGATTTTTCGGATTGATTACCCTTTTTACATAATGGTAGGATATTCAAAACCTGGTCAACAATAATTTTAAACATTTGACATATTTTGTTAAATATTGTCATTTTTGGCCAAAAAGTGACAAAAAATGACAGCTTTGAAATCAATAAGACTACCTTTTTTTAATTAAGCACACTTTTTTAAAAATAGGATATGAAGTTCAAAACCTGGTCTGAATATTTCATCAAATTTGGTCAAAATTTAAAGTAGCGAAATGACCAAAATATCATGAGTGGTGACAATAAGACTACTCTTTTTTAATTCAGCACATTTCTTTACGTAGGATGGGATGGTCAAAACATGATCACCAATTACTCTGATTATTTAACCATGGTCAAAATGGTCATTTTTTACTAAAATTTGCCGAAATAGCAAAAATATCACGGTTGGCGTCAATGAAACTGATGTTTTTGGATTCAGCACATATGTTTATATAAGTTAGGATGGTTGAAACATAATCACTAACAAATCTGATTATATCTACCAAATTTGACCAAATGGTCATTTTTGACCACAAATGGCCGAAATGGCCAAAATGTTTTGAGTGGGGTCAATAGGACTGTTTTTTTCTGGATTTAGCTTAACTTTTTACATAGGATAGGATGGTCAAACCATGGTCACCAACAATTCTGATATTTAACCAAATTTGGTCAGAATGGTCATTTTTTTTTTCAAAATTGTCCAAAATAGCCAAAATAGTATGAGCGGTGTGTGGAACCCACTAATGTAAAAATCGACGACAAATGTCATAATACCCACTAATGTCATAACACGTCGACGACAAAT
>JAOTQE010080725.1:0-15736 GCA_025631205.1 Nesometra sesokonis
AAATTCAAATTTTCGGTCGTTAAATTGACAAAAATAAATCTCACTATTTTTGGATCTCCAAACTTGGGAGCTCTGTATACAGACCACACAGGGGAATAATTAACAAACTCTATGATGAATCTTGAATATTTTAGTAAGATGTTAAACTAATGAATTAATAAATAATTGCCAAGTCAATATTTTACTAATATTGAGTTGGTACAGTGGTTAGTGCAAGGAGTAACTCCTTGGTTAGTGTCATATTTCAAGTAGCTTAATCATTTATTTAGTTTGTTACATCCATGTTTTCATTTAGTTCTCTAGCAGCATACAGTTAAGACACAGTGAATATCAAGCACGTCACTTTGGATATGACTGTATGACGTAGGTCCTGTTTCTACTAAAAAGCACAAAATAATTGATTAAAATTAATCTCTATTTTTATGAGTATCCTTCGATCTGCCAGTTTTGCAACTTATTTTTACCCTCAATGAAATCGGTTAAATGACCACCATCCTGGTGATAATTACGTCACCATTACCCATAAAGGAAGAGCACTCGATTTTGGGATAAGTTGGTTGGAGCTAGTTTACATTTATAACCCTTGCAAGTTTTACTAGTATTTTCTCGTGATCACATTCAAAAGAATAGCACATTTTAGCAATGTTAATTGTTATATTTTTTATTGTCGACCATGAACCAGCCATTCAATTAAAAAATTAATGATAAGGGCATGATAATGATGATTTTTGTCGTGATTAATTAAGCCAAGTTGAGGTGCAGCGTGGAACAAATGAGGCTAGTCATGGCAAAACCACCAAGTTGTCGCACAGGATGCTATTGAGAAATAAGCAAATAAACAACAGGCAATATAAAGAAATACAAAGGAAATGTTGGACTATTTTGTTCAATAACTTTAGTTATAATTGTCCGATTTTGATAATTGACCCCTCATTTTAAAGCTTATGTAAAGTGTAATACATGGCTATAACAAAAATTCAATTTTCCTACAACTTGGTGGTTTTGCCACGACATGCTTCAAATGATCTCAGGCCAAGCGGCACAACACGAGGATATTGTTGGATTGGACTGGTGAACAAAACGGATAATTGTTACTGGATAGATTGGCCCATGAAAAGATAATTTTTGGATGTTATTTTTCCATTCCACATGATGATAATATAAATTTCTCCTGTTAATGACACGACACCAGTTCACATTTGATATAAGCGTCCTGGGCCTAAGCTAGTTATTTTGATGTACCTGTGATTTGACCGAGGTCACATAATAATCAGTATTCTTACATTGCCACTAAAAAGTGCACCACGATAATCGATTATTTGCCGTTCCAACCCTCAATCCATAGAGTGTTTTTAATCTTTTTTTTTTCATCGGTTTTCCGAACTGGTCCAGTATCTACTGCCAGAAATTAATCGATTTTAAAAAAAAACAAGATTTTTTTTGATTAATTTCTTCTGTCTACTAAAACAGATCCATAGAATAAACATTAAGGTTTCAATTGTTTATTTCAATCAAATTTTGTATTTATCTTGACTTCTCTTCAAACTTTT
Organism: Nesometra sesokonis; assembly: GCA_025631205.1. Classification (NCBI taxonomy): domain Eukaryota; kingdom Metazoa; phylum Echinodermata; class Crinoidea; order Comatulida; family Antedonidae; genus Nesometra; species Nesometra sesokonis. The sequence goes on from JAOTQE010080725.1 coordinate 1,551, forward strand.
TGTTCCATCCATGATTTAAGTTAACGGTATGTGAAAAAGTCTTGTTTTTCGTAAGCTTGAGAAGTTATTGAAGAAATCTACAAAATGTTAGGCTAGGTTAATTTTCTTAATAATTGATTGTTCAGGACAATTCTCTAGTTTTTAACAATACGGATAGTAACACTAGTGAACAAAACTATGATCTAGCCCTGATCCTGCCTATTGTTACAGTAATTCTCTATTGACCTATACTGTACAGTTACTGAAGATTTTGAAAATACTTAGATTTTGTTATCAAATAAAAACTCCCGACAACATTGCTTAACTAATAATTTTCTCTTCAATATTTTGTACATTATTATTTTGAGTGCAAGCATTACAGTATGTGTGTATGTATGATAGATTTTAAGGTTTGAGTCGGACAGGAAATCTTTTTTAGTAGGTACCCATTATTATTTTTTTCAATAAAACAACTTTTTTTTAAATTTCCTACTTAAATTGTGGGATGACTTTATTTAATCATAAATTATGGGATGATTTTATGCCTTTTCTGGATAATAATATATTTAGCCAAAACAAATCTGGAAATAGAAAATAAAAAAAAAATAAAAAAAATAGGCCAACCCTAATTTTAAAAATTTGAGTTAGTTGAGCTTGGGCAACAGTTAAGTTTTTTAGGCCTGACAATGATAATAATGATACTGTACCATATTGTACCTGTGTTTTCTCACTATTAACACCCCCATAAATTAGGGTGATAAACTCTGTGGTAAATAAACCATTCTATTGTTTTCTCTTGTCAAATTGAAATCTGTACATTTTTAGATGTTGCCATTTGTACTGTATGGAATAGAGTTCCCATACCCTTTAATAAAGTCCTAACCCCACCCTGTTTATTTTTAATACAGTTATTATTCAAGAACAATTGTGTTTTACTACAGACTTTTTATCTCTGAAAACTAATTATGAAGAAATCAAAACCATGCTATTACCTCAGCAGAATGTTGTTAGTAGTCAATCTTGCATGACCATCTATAAACCATAAATATAGAATTTGGAAATATTCATTTATCAATTTAATTACACAGATACTGTACAGTTTCAGTAGTACACAAGATTACAACGTAATAAATATTTTTATTAAGGTAATAATTGAACAGTAATGTGTAATGTTAGTAAGGATGTTTTTTACTAAAAAGTAGAACAAACTTGTTTCGATGTTAGTTTAAATTGTTTAATCTGTAATTTAATGATGAAAAGAACTTACAATTTATTTCGGAAACCGTATTGTCATTTTTATGACATACTTAAGCACCCCACCCCTTGACATGTGTAATTTACGAGTCCAAAATCTGAAAAAAATATTCCGACAAGCTATTGAAATTGAACACCAGCCTGAAAAGGAATCCTCATTGATGGAATTTTGGGACTAAAAAAAAAAGAGTGTTATGAATTTGTCAGATCCAACAAGCATGACAGCTCGACTTGTTGCCAGTAGACTAACCACCAGTGGCAGCGCCAGTAATTCCCCGACAGCAGGGCAATTCCCCCGTCATGGGGGCACGAGACCCCCGACGAGTTGGGCAAGTTAAAGTTTGAAGTGGGAGTGTCCCCGGTTTTCAGTGACGAGCAAAAAAAAAATGTTATTTGCCATGTTTTGCATGCTTTTTTAGCCCGTTTTGGTTTTGGGGCTTCGTCTGCCTAGATCTGCCTAGATGTGTGGTGCAAAAACATGGCTGAATATTAGCGGTCACCTGGTGGCCAAAATCGGCCTTTTTTGGCGACCCAAAGTTTCGAGAGTATCGCCCGCCTGCATCAAAAAATATTTTTTCTTTTATGGTAGCGTTGACAGCCCAAAAGACTTATAGTGAGTAAAAAAGTCATTGAATCTACAGTAGAGTACAGTGTTCTTTCGTTCATTCAAGTAAAATTTATTCAACCAACAGATAACTAATACAATATTAAAAGCTAAAGTACAGTGGAACCTTGATTTTACAAATACTTCATTTTATGAACCTCAGTTTTACATACTCCTAAATTTCACTAAAGATGGTAAAATTAAGCTTTAAACATAAATTTTAATTGGACATGGTACTAAAAATAATCCAATAATTATATATTTTGTATACTTCAAAAAAACTAGGCCTAAACAATGGGTAGTTGTAAATAAATGAGGAAATAAGTAATGAACAAACTTATAAAACGTCCATAATTCCATTTTACAAACCCCCGGATTTAGATACCCCTTCTGGTCCCTCAGTATGCAATAATTTCAGACTTTATTGCACTTTGTAGTATTTTTAAAATTTAAACAAATAATACCACACATTACATTAAACTGTAGCATCAAATGGAGTTTTCGTTATTGGTACTATCATTCATCATAATATTTACCAAGATTGATTTATGACAAAACAATGATAATATAATTATAAGTCTGCTGAATAGTAAGGTAATTATGTTTAGTAGCCTTGTGTTGTAAAATCAATACCATTACACCTTATTACAGATGCTATTAACAGTAGGACTCCTTACCTGCAATATTGAGTGAAATTAATCTAGAAACTTCATAAACCTTGGTCATTTCTATTTTCTCCATTCACTAATACAGTATTACATCTTACAAACACACAGTTTCCTATTTTTATGGAAGTTTTACATCGGCATAGCCTTTTCAAGCTTTTTGTATCTGTTCAAACTGTCTCAGTTCTTATTTTGTTACTATACTGGTAAACGTAAAGTAAAATCCTTAGTCTTTAAACCATGCTTTTCTCTCTATAATATCAGCAATTCTTGTCTTCATAATCAACAGATTAATTGTGCGAAACTCCAAATTTAACAAGTGGTTCTAGGTATGCGCTCGCTATGTCCAGGCCGTCGTTTACCGTAATTTTTACACACAATCGGTTTCTTAAATTAAACAAGCGTTTCTAATCAGGTGACATTAAGCTGCTTGGGTGTTGGATATTACTCACACGTGGTTCAATGCTGTATTATATTGAACCGGTTGAAACAGCAGAATTGAATAATTAATGAACATTACTATTCAATTATGCTGTTTTGAACGGTTCAATATTATATAATATTGAACTGTGGATAGTTCAATATTAGTCAATGACGTCACTTCACCAAGCGAGAGAATTGTTTTTATGTTGTAATCACATGAATGCACAACAAGAGCTAGGCCTAAGCTCCTGTTAAAATTTGGCATTTCACACAATTACCTATACTACCTATTGTTGATTATAAAGTAATTACTATTAACTAAAAGAAACCTACAAGAGTTATTGGTTCATATTTAGTACAACATGTCCAATTAAAATTTATTGATTATAGCTTAATACTATACCATCTTTAGTTAATGTTTTTCATGAATATTACAAGAAAAGGACATGAATTTTAATTTTAAAGATGTAGGCCTCTGCTAGTTAGGCCTAGGATAGCCTAGCCGTGGTCGCCAGTGACAGGCCTAGGCTAAGCCCTGACAAATCCGCAAGTAAGCTTTATTGAATAATAATTTCATATTGAATGCCTATATTTGGGTGATACCGAAAAATATTGTACTCGCTGTGGCAAAATATTGAACTCATCATCTTCTCGTTCAATAGTTTGCCACAGCTCGAATAATATTTTTCGGTATACCCCTCAAAGGAATTCAGTATTAATTATATAAATATTAATTTAAGTTAGTTAGTTAAAACTAAATTTTAGATACAGTGGAGCTGACAATGAGGCTAAAAGAAAAATACTTTCCATGCCAAAGGCTCCACATTGGGCTTCAGGTCATCCCTAGTTTCTTTTGCAAGCAATTTTTCAATACTCTTTGTAATTTCGGATTCGAGAGAAGCAAGGCCAACATAGTGCCTTTGCTCAAAGATGGACTGCATTAAGATGGAAGATTGGTGGACATTGAAACTACAGATTGGACCAGATGGATGAGAAGACCCAACTCCTATGAGGGGATTAGAGATGATGATGTAATATGATGCTTAAGGATACAAAGCAACTTACAAGCTTGTGTCCTAGACTCTCAGTCTCATGATTGGGAATCACTACCACTGCACCACTGTTAAGATGGATTAACATAATTCTATAAATTATAGAATAATAAAATAAAACCATTTTTTTCCTTTTTTTCAGGATGTGATTGCCACACCCTTTAGAACTTCCTCTGCCTTCTACTGTACTTCAACTAATCAAGGTTTGTTTATTAATTTAATCATAACCATCAACTTTAAAATCCCCTTTCTTCCAAAGTTAAAAAAATTAAAACCTTCCAACTTTGACTATTTTGTTGCACATATATACTGTAGCCCACCTGACCGCACCCCCCATACTTTTGACTTGGCAGAATATTATTAAATCTCATACCTACAGAATGCTTAACAACAGGGCCCCCTCTTTCTACCATAGCTGTATCCATCCCTGGCACACCATTTGGTTTGTCTATGGTTGGTTCAGTACATAGACTGATTACCAGGAGGATGAGGATCAGGATGAAATAACCTGATATTCAGACTACAGTATTAGAAACATTCTTTTTTACCAGCTCTGAAGACATTGCCCAACTGTAGCTAGACCTAGACTACAATAATAAACAATGGCAATCACCAGTCAGTACTCTACTATAAAAATTAATTCTCAATTAAATTATACACACAATTTATTGAATTAGTACTATAAAACAAGCATGAAATTAAAATCTAAAAACTGACAAGTGATGAAAACCTAAAAAATTGGTGTGTAATATAAAGTCAAGCAGAATAGCTGATAAAATTTCATCTGTTTTCATAGATATAATTATATGCGAAAGTTCATTAAATTAAAACCAAAAATATGCTTACTTGTAAACGTTTCATTGACTGTCATTCATCATTATCAATAGGATTGTGTATAGTTTCCTAATTTCTTCTTCCTGGTGTATTTTGGTGGGCGCCACCAACGGTTGAACTTTCACTCTTTCCAAGCAGGCTGTTGTAAATATTGGACAATTGTCGATTGACGATTGCAACTGGACAAGAAATAATAACTGATTTTTTTTTATTAGAATATGACAAAATTACATTTGTGAGAATACTTTTCAAGTATAATTTGTTGTTTGGTAGTCTCTCAAATGGATAGATCGTTCACTCGAAAAGGAAGCATTTTGGTTGGTCGACCGTAGGTAGGTAAACATTTCAAAACGCCCACATGCCAAATACGGAGGGAGGAAATACGTCATTACTTTTTTGTGAATCGTCACGCTTGGATCGTTTTAACAGGCCTTACGACGGCTAAACTAAAATAAGTGAGTATTGGATGTCAATAGCGCCTTGAATACACCAGATCGTAAGGTCTGTGAGACAGTCTATACAACATCTTGAAGTAAAGAACCCTATTGGAATATCAAAGAAAATCTGTATTAAACTTACAATAGTAGGAGTTTTAAACCATGATGGCCTACTGTACTTGGTACACTTTCTGTCCATAAGAAATAGTGGCACGATACATTATATATTTTTTATTTGTTTAAAAAAACCATAGGAAATGGAGATAGTCATATGTGGAAAATAGATTGGTGCCAGCCCTTTTTAAAACCGAAAATTGTCCGGATCTTGAACCTGAACTACTTATGGATATTGTGAAATAAATTACACTGATAACATTCAGTATTCTGTGAAATGAAACATGAATCTTCACATTAATTCTCTGACATTTAATTTTGAACTCTGATGAAAAAAATGAAATGGAATGAAAATTAATTCCTCATATGATACCATTTGTATGAAACTGCATTATTTATGTGAGTAAGTTACCATGGCTTTATATTCATTTTAATTTGTAGTAATATATCCATCTCTCTTGCTGATATTTTGCAACGACTGTGATTACAATTGAAGCAAGATTTAATAAAACTGTCATTTAAGATCTGCATGGATTGGCAAAATAAATTACCTACATGGGAAAATCTATTCCCTGTCAAACACCACCCTGATATTTCTTGAGGATTGGCTTTGGGGTTACTTCGAACATGTTTCCACTATAAAAAAAATTATCCGATAAAAGTGCTACAGAAACTGTTGTTTAACCTATTCTAACAGAATAAAATTATCCTCCTCTTCTTGATAATTGACCTTGATGCGATAATTCTTTTTGACGATTTCTCTGTGGTGCCACCAGAGTGCCACCCGGAAGGGAAAATATAATTCACCGTACTGTACTGTAAGTCAGTGAACTCATTAGAAAGATACAAAGCATTATGGTCTACGCAGAGTTTCCGCATTTACACTTTCAGTTCCATCCATAGAACCATGTCCATGTTCTTGTTGTGGTTTGGTTGTTGTTGTTGGGACCACTTCTTTATAAGCGTCCAGCATCGCCAGTTTTGAAGTGCATGAAATTTTGTACACATGAACCCTATTAGACTTGCAAAAACATCTAAAAAACAAATGCGTTTCTACAAGTACTGAACAATACATCTAGACGCATCACTCGCCTTTGTGGCAGACACCGTTTAACAGGACCGTTCTACCAAAGCGAAGGTTGTGAGTTCGCTTCCTGTTACAGTGCCACCTAAAATCAGTTTTGTGATTTTTTTTTTTTCCAATTCAAATCGGGGATATAATTATACTGGCCGAAGGTGAGTGGGTTCACTCACCCTAAAAATTTTCCACGTACCCTAAAGCTTATTTTAGAGCCATCCACACAGCCTAATTTCAACCTGCCACCCACCCTAAGCCTTCTAAAAATGTTTAAAAAAAAAACATTTTTAATATTCTTACCACCCACATTTAGATTTTTGGTGCCCCTGTAAATCTATTCAGTTTTTCAAATTTCAGATACCTTTTAGTATACGAAGGGAAATTCCAAATATTTAAAATGTTTTTTATTTAATTTTATCTTAGAAACTGCCTTGTTGAAATTACAAAAATATCTTAAAATATGAATGTGAGTGTCCTATGGTCAACTGAAATAGCGCGAATACAACCCAGTACTTGCTGCTTGGCATGACGTGACCCTTAGGGTTAAAGTTATAAGAATGTGTAACGTCTTGTCCATAGCGCCATGAATATCTTCTACAGTAGATTAACACTGGCACGCATATAAATATTCACCATTATTATTATTTAATCTTCAATTTGATAGCCTTATTTTAAGGTTATCAAACAAAACAAAAACAATTTTTTCCGTATGTTTAATCGCAAACAACATTACTTTCGTCTTCTTCACTAACAACAAATTTGTGCTGTATGATGACAGATGCATAAAATTGTCTCCAAGATCTCATTGCTGCGACAATAAATTGTTGTCGGATAATAAATACTGAACTTAAAAAATGTGACCATTCTGAAGAACTAGGTTGAATAATTCATGTGTTTGTCAAGTTTTATGTTTTTGACATTCAACTTTGTACTATAATAATATAGTTTAGCACTGTACAGTAGTATTAATTAACAATGTCATGCCAAATATAAAATATACCTGTTAAGAATGTCCATCCTCCCCATAATTTCTATCCAAAAAGTACAGTATATTGTTTTGAAACTACTAAGTACACCTTTTAACTTTAACGACAGTCACCAAAAAAGATTCATTCATTACTTAAGCAGATAGGTAACTTTAGAGCTCCACTGGCCAGAGCTGATAATAGGAAGGAATATTGTACTTGCCCTTTCCTGTCCGACACACTACTCTTCCACTAGCCTGAAGGTATTTGCCCAACTTAAAAAAGGTGGTATAACGCCCGAGTTTATGTATAAAATTCAAAAAAATATCCAGAAAGTGATAGAAAATCAATTTCACTTCCAAATTAAGAAGAAAGAAAATTGACCTTTAACCTCATTTCAAGGTCACGTGACAAATATGGCCTCCAAGGGGTTACACAAAAACGGGCCTAGGCCGAATACTTATTGATCAAAATTAACATTTTTTTTTTTTATTTTGTTCCCTAAATGTTAGCTTGTCATAGAATGAAAAAAAGTCACCATAAACCAGTTTTCTCTAGGTGGGCCAAATAAACTCCACATCGTCCAGAAAATACCGTCTGCCAGACAAAAATGACCTTCAAAACTGGGTGCAACCATTTTGAAGACAATTTGATCAATGTGGAATATCTAACGAATGATGTGACATCAGTGCAGATGTTTTAATGGAGGGCAGCATACCTCCAAACGATTTTTGCATTATTATTCATGGCGTCTGAAAGACGCCCTTACGCAAAATCATAGGGTTTTTTCATGGCGTCGGAGAGACGCCCTACGACTTGAAAGGGTTAAGGCCTCGTTTGAATAAGCACTGCCAGTATTGAATGCTGAAAACACCTGTCGTCTAAACAAGATGTCTTGCACCACCCTAGAGGCAGATACGAACAAGAGCGTGTAGCAATAAGAAAAAGTAAGAAGCGGAAACATACAACAAGGGAAAGGAATCATGAACAGAACAACCAAGAAATGACTGGAACTTCTGATTAAAATTAATTCGCACAAAAAAATAATTACTGAACATGGTTAAAAAAACCAAAACCCATGTTTAGTCAATTTGAGGTCAAATGAGGCTGAACAGAATCTTTTTGCACAAGTTGTAAAATAACCTCGGAGCTACTCCTTTACTTTTAAATTTTGGGTATGCCACTTCTGGGGAACTGCCACATGTTCAAATCAAGAACGAAATGTAGAATATTATTGTATGCTTGCCCAGCTTATATTTCTGCAGAGTTATACTCCTTTTCTTATGAAAAATTAGTGGATCCCATTTTTTGGAGAATTTAAGAAGTGAGTAGAGTTTGATGTTGTAAATGATAAAAGTGAAAATATAGAGATATTACATTGAGCCAAAGGCTTTTAAAAGATTCATCTTATTAGAAAAAACAATCTGTTATCTTTTTAAATATTGATATTATATCCATTTTTATCCTTAGCTCTCATGAAAAAATTGATTAATTAAAAAAAAAAACGCGAAAAAAAAATGTATTGACTGTCAATTGTCACTTACAATATGAGAACGATGTCAGCTTTAAAAACCTAATGTATAACCAGGATTGAACCCATGACCTCAAGATTATTATGCAAGCAGCTACCAAGATACAAAACCACTACTAGTTGAATAATACTAAATTAATCAATATTTTTGGCTTTTAATATGTGTTTAACTATTACTAAATGAGGGAAAAATGAGACATGTCATGGCAAAACCACCAAGTTAAAATATGGAGATAATGTTGAAATTGCATTCCACTTGTTATAAGCTTTTATAACTAAAGGTATCGAACAAAATATATAAAAAATTTCTTGTTTTTTTTTCCTGTTGTTTATTTGCTTAGTTCTCCATAACTTTCTATGCAACAACTTCGTGGTTTTGCTGTGAAATGTAAAAAAACTAAATATAAAAATTTACTTGCAGATTATGAAATAAACAAATGTATGTACTATACTGTAGGTCAAATGTAAATCAACTATCTTAATATTATGTTATTATAATATTAATATGATGCATAGGTATTCCTGTAGAGACTGTCAAAATACTGATGTGATCTGACACATGCTACCATACATCAAGATGACATAATAAGGATGTCACTGATCATGTTAGGTCATGTTGTTCAGTGGAGGTTTGTTTGTGTCAAATGAGGGTGTAAGTTATAAATAAACAATGAACATAGTCAAGTCATTTCTTAAAACTCAAATATTATAATAGCTTTCTTGGTCTTGTTAATTTACAATTTTTTTTATCGTAAATTTAAAATAAATATATCGTTTGCAGTTTTGGTATAATTTTTCATTATCAAGTCTTACATTTATTCTCCATGTTTCTTCTGTTTGCAATCTTCATTTCTATTGCAACCTCTCAAATTTGTATCTTAATTCCAAGTCCATTGAAATGTTAGTTCATGATTTCATTTTCTATACATTAGATTACAGTTGAACCTCCCTGTGTGGACACCTCCCGTAAGCGGACACCTTCCATAACAGACACTAATTCAAAGACCCGTTTGTTCTTCCTATCTAATCAGTTCAATTGGTACCTTCCATAAGCGGACACCTCCCGTAAACGGATGCGGACACTATTTGTCTTCAAACTTAGATTTTGTTATGTTAATTTACCTCTCATAAGCGGACATCCCGGAAAATTTAGTGATTTTTGTCTGTAAAACGAATACAAATTTCTTTACAAAATTGTCATCGCTTAGAATCAATTACTAAATATTCAAACTTTTGCTGCCTGGATGTTTACTTCTTCCAACGTAGACATTACATTACGCCAATTCTTAAGAGATCTTTATCGATCCCCATTAAAGAGTGGATTATTTTTAATATTCATTAGTTTTTAAACCATTACTGTGCTCAATCTAACCAATCGCCAAGTCACCAATGGCTACTGGAATTTTTATTTGGCTAAAATAAAAATGACCTCTTTCACCAAAGTGGCTACATCAAAATCCAGTAAAACTGTCCATTTTGCAGCCATTTTTATTACTTTTTAAAAATTTGGCTAAAGAATTTATAATTTGTCTAAAAAAACTGGCAAACACATTTTGTCCAGGGGTTACTTTTTCACTTGTGCCTTTGATAATTTTTGAATTTGCACCTTATAAACGTCTGATTGTTATTATTATCATTATCATTATTAAATCATATCTTGATGACATAGGGGTGTCAACACTTGGGATTGTCATATTTGTGGCAGAGCCAAGCCAAATGAGGCATAAGTCGAAAAATTGAAAATTGAGTTATTTATGGATTCTGAAATCAAACATTATTATCTTTTACATGCAAAAAAAAAATCAGTTTCATATAATGTTTCCTTGCTAAGTTGTGAACAAAGTCCAAACATTTAAAATGTAAGTTTTGAGAAAACTGCATTTGAAAATTGCTTTCAGACTAAGTAGGGTAATTTTAAATTGCATTTTTTTAAACATTTTTTCTTGTATTTAAACCACAAACACACACACAGTGAGGGACGGTTTAGTCGTGTGACCGTCGTACATGCGATGCAATGAGTGCCTGGCCTTACTTTGCGACTCTCATTTGAGGATTGATTCAATTGAGTGTACACAATGTCCAATAAAAGTTACATGTCTCGTCTATGATATGCTTACACTTACACCTAACGAGCTAAATGATATACTCGTGGGAAATCAAACACAATTTACATGTGACTTTTATGAAAGTACTAATTAGTAAAATGCTGTAAAAATGTAAGTTATATTTAATTATCCAGACCCAAGATGCAAGTACATACCTTGAATATTCATTAAAATTTAGATTTTCGCATCCATTTTGAGTATTCTTGTTAGTTAAAAGTACTTTATGAATTTTTTTTTGGGTTGGATTTAACCCCTTCTGAGATCATGAGCCAAGAATATCTAGACATTCACTGATAGAGGGTTTATAATACTTATGTTGCGATAAGTTAGCTGTGTAGCAAGCTTTATGCAAGCTTGAAGATATTGTAAACATGGTTAAAATTTCAGAATAAATTACATCGAACACAACATAGTAGCAGTAAAGCTGATAAATCCAAAATCCAAATGTCATTAGAAGATGTTTTACGATTATTTATTGCAGAGTAATTGTACGTCTCCACTATAGTACAACTATGATGGACATAAAAAAATTGAACTTTCTTATATGTGAATAAGTAGGTCACCTAGATGTTAGAGCATTAAAAAGATATTTGTGAGGTCTCATCACAAAATGAGTCGCATTTTAGGAAAATCCAAAATAGAGTTATTGGTACCTTATAGTAATAGAGCATAAAATCTCTCTCATCTACATTTTAATTGATATCCATTGGATAAGTAGACAAAAACATGAACAGTTGAAATTCTCATGTATAGAGATGCGGGTTTTAGAAAATTGCCCATAAAGTAATCTAAAAACAAACATATAAAACACTGTAAATCTCAGAAAATCTGCATGAAGTGCACTTTCTTGCATGCAAACTGGCCTAAAAAGTAATGAAATGTAAGTACCATAGTCGTCATAATTTATTAAAGCTAAATTTCTCAAAAATTTGACTTTAGACTTGTTTAGGTGATTATCTCAGTTTGATCTCACATAAGGTGCAAACTGAAAGACCTCACATTTATCCTGAATTTTGCACCTTTTTACAGTAAATGCTAAAGTTAATAAACACCTTAGTAAATCTGGAAGTCTCTATCATTCTTACTGTATTAAAAAAAACAAAACATTTTTCATACATTACACTAATTTTTTATTAATTTATAAGTTCTTAAACGTTCATGTTTAATAAGAGCTAAATTAGTCATGATATTTTTTTTATTTTCAAGTGACAAGACAATAAAAAAAAACATTGCATTTGTTTTAAGGTGACAATAAATTATACTGTACGTTTATGAGTGAGTTACTGAAATACACAAAATTTGGTATATGTATGGTTATATTTTCTTGCAATGGCATTCAGAAGAATGCGAAATTCTAGCAATGTTATGTTTATCATTGACAAGAAAGCCGGACATATGTGAGGTGTCATCACAAAGTAAGTAATGTTGTACCATTGTTGTTATATATGTTATATTTTGAAGATACAACCTTTAAATTGGTTTTTGAATTAAGTTGCGTATAACCAGAGAAAATGTACCAGTATGAAAACACACTTTGAAGAAAATTGATTCTAAAAAAAAAACAATATTTGCCATTGATTTTGCCAAACTTTACAAAATCTACTTCAAAAACATCTACATTGTGTAAACAGGACATTTGTATGAAATATAAATTTTAAACTTAACAAAACAGAAATGTTAGTGCTTATCGGAAAATCACCAGGCGTACAACACCACTAAGTTTTATCACGACACCTCACATATTTTTGTAGCTATTTAAATGATATGATGACTGATTCAAATATGTTTAGACCCATGCTCAGACGCTGCACAACAATGTCAGGCCCAGTGGCAGAACACGTAATAATGATAGTGTTAATAGAGCGCATTCTGCATAAAGCCTTAATGCACTTTGCAATAAAAATAAAAAATCAGAGGGAAAAAACATGAAAAATGTGTAGGCAGATGTCCCAGGTTGTAACAATAAAGCCACAATTGCACTGAATTTAAAAAGGGATATTTTAATGTACCAAGACAACTGGTAACATTTAAGATGGTTACATTTTACCATTGTTTGTACTTGGAATATTTGAATTCTCTTGGCTAGTTTTGTTGAAATTGAATTTATAAACCAACTGCAGAAAACAAAACCTCTTTTGATTTATGTTTTAAATTGTTCAGTTGTGAATTTACCATCAACAGGCATCAGATAGATTATGCAATGAGTATATTTTTTTACATTATTTATAAACTAGTTTTATTTTATTATCTCCAAAAGAGTGCTTTAAATCACTTAATTCCTGTTTGTGGCAGAGCCAAACCAAATGAGACATAAGTCGCAAATGCTAGTTTTCCGCATTATAGCACAGAATATTAAAATGGTCATATTTTCAAATTTTATTTTATTTAAAAAATATACAGTTCATACATTCAACTTTCATACTACCGTAACAATTTTCGGATATATGATCAAAAAATGTTTTAAAATGCCATTTAAAATGACCTTGCTTAGTCATAATTTTACTGATAAACAATTTTCAAATGCAGTTTTCTCAAAACTTACATTTTAAATGTTTGAACTTCTATTGTTCATAACTTTGCAAGGAAACATTGTATGAAACTGATTTTTTTTTTAATGTTAAAGATGTGTAGTTTAATAATCGATAAAAACTCAATTTTCCGACTTATGTCTCATTTGGCTTGACTCTGCCACATTTATTTTATAACTTTAAATCGTTATCAGTGAATCAAAGGATCATATGATTTGTTACCAAAAGTATCTCATTCATCATCTGTTTGTTTTTCTGTCGATTTTATAAAACCAGTTTATGCTCTCATAAAATATCCAGCAGTAAAGATAATAATATAGTTTATTGAAACTACACCTTTGAATTGGTGTCACACGCTAAAAAAAATATGGTGCGTTTACATCAATTTAGTACATGAACAATAACACATAGGTACACAAGTATTAACACATTACTACTTTGTAAATGCAATACAGTACAGTCAAATTCAAACATATGAATATGTATGCATACATATAAATATATACAATAAAAACACAGACTTGGTAGTAGATTTGCCACAAAATTTATTGAATTTCAGAATACAGAACGTTTTCGACCATAGGTCTTTATCAATGTCACATTGATAAAGACCTATG
>JAOTQE010080736.1:0-15736 GCA_025631205.1 Nesometra sesokonis
GCCACTGGACATCAAATCTATCCCCAACATGGTTATATAATATGCTTTCAAATTACCAAGATTGAGATGAATATATAGATTATGTCTGACTGCTGTCACAAAACATTCTAGTAAAACTGTTTATGATGGTAAAGTATTGGTACAGCAGCTATCATGCCTGCAATACCAGTTTTGCCATTTTTGCAATTCAATGTATCGGAGCAAATACACAAGGCAATTACCACTCAGAATTCTTATTAATAAAGATAAGTGTAGTCCATATTCAACACTGAATGTAGGGGAATGAGCTGATAGTTCATTGTACTAGGCCTCTGCATTTTGTGGCAGGATGGCCAGTTCATTTTTAGTCTTTCCAGGTATATTTTTCAATAATGCACTCACATTCATAGCTAAGTGAACGGAGAGCCGTTTTCAATGGGAACTGAGCCCTGTTAATCAGTATGACAAACGAATGTCAACTAAACCACCATGACTACTCATTGACAAATAGGAAAAAGGTAAATTCTTTTTCCAAGCCGAACACGCATAGGGCTGTAGCTTATTTTTAGTTTTAGTAGCGTGAAGTTGCAGAGAATGTGATACTCCCCCTAGATGGGATGTTAGTTCATAGCAGGTTATTTCCCAGCAATTTGCCATTACCCATCGTACATCAGGGTAGACTGAAGCAATGTGAGTAAAGTGCGTTTCCCAGGCGCACCAGTAATTGACATTGAGTCTCAAACTTCCAATCTCTAGATTGGGATTCTTAACCACAACCGCTCTGCCAACTGCTCCCATGCTGATTAGCAGATGAACAAAATTGCTTACTTGTTTCGCAGAATGTGCCTTCATAGCCTAGTTGACATGTGCACGTCCAACGGTTCACCGCATCACCACATGTACCGCCATTTTGACATGGGTTACTGTTACATTCATTAAACTCTGTGAATACAAAAAAAGGATATGTCATTGCTAATTGAAATTGTAATTTTAGGTCCACACGAAGCAGACATTAGAACCTCACTCCTGTTGTTTTACCCTCTCCCCATTGTAGTGGGGGAGGGAGAGGTCTGTTTGTCTATATACTGCATTTGTCTGTTTACTCCTATATTATTGGTCCAATTCATTTCAGATGTTCAGATAATGTAGGAACCAATTGGGTTACTGTCTCCTATAAAGCCAACCATGGTGATCAGAAATTTGGATCAAAGGTCATTAAGTGGTCATTAGGATAAAATTACCTAAATCAGCTTTCAATGTTACCCAACATTCAAATTAATCTCCAGTTATCCCAATTGAATGTAATTTTCACCCGATTTTCCTCATTAAAGTAATCTCCTCAAAAACATAGGTGAGGGTGTAATTGTTTACAATCACTTTGTCTTGTTGGTGTTGTAATTACTTTTTAGATTAGAATATGTTGGTGAGATACACCAAGTATGACTCATTAAATCTGAAGATATATTTCCAATGTGGTCCTTCTGGTGGTTATTGCGAAGTATACCGGTTATATTCCTTCTTTAACATGGACATGAGCCATGTTGTACACAGGACCATCGGCTTGAGTCACATCTCAAAGATAGTGCGCTAATAATTTGTATTGCAAACCCTCCAGCCAAAACAAGGACAGACGTGAAGTATTTGATCAAACTGGGACCAACAAGTCTCCACAAGGTGGTAGCTTTAGTGCTAACAGGGGATTACCTTGTGAAAGGTAGTTATGTAACACTGGGTGATTAGGATAACTGTTGCAGCCAATGGTAAAGGAGGGTAATTAAGATTGTTTATGGTAGTTTCAAGGGTGATTTATGGTGATCTCCAGTAAATGACAGTTATTTTATTTTTAATGAATTATTAAACTATATACAACTCTATGTGTCTTACCAATCTCACAATTTGCTCCATAATAACCTGGAACACACCCACACTGGTAGTATGTGAAGTAATTATTGCAGGTAGCTGAATTCTGGCATGGGTTGGATGAGCATGGGTTACGAACTGTAAAAACAAAAACAAAATTATCTCATGGTATTTGTCTTTTCAGAACAAATTTGTAAGTGCATACTTCTTTATGTAAAACAGGAAAATTGTTTTGACATCTCCTTTCACAATCAAACTTCTAGGTATTTGATCTTACTCCATATTCTTGTGTTGTGTAGAAATAGCTAAACCAGTTAACAATAATTTACAATCATCAGCTATGATGATTGAAAAATTTCCTGTGTGTTAAATACTGTAGCCCTTTAAATTTGTACTCAGGGGCGGATTTAAAGGTTGGGGACCCCTTTCGGAAAATAAAATATATCAATATTGTTAACACTGTCTATAAAACAAAAATATTCAGCAGGAATTGATCCCTTAAGATGCCCCTGAGGCCATTTCCGGACATCTAAAGACCAAAATTTTCCGGGGGAGCATGCCCCCGGATCCTCCTAAAACTCTGACTCTCTACCGGCCCCCCCTTCCAGCCCCCACTTTTTCAAAAGTCTGCATCCACTGGTACTGGTAAAATGGGAAAAAAATTCATTGCAAAAATAGCCTGTGCTATCACCTCTGCACTATCAGCCTAGTGGCACACTTCTAAATAATAATTTGCGTACATACAGAGCATCCCTTTGATGTAACGCCACAAAATTAGGATGCTGTGTACTGTAATTTAGGCTAGATTAGGTATCAGCTTGCCCAGCCCTGAAATGTAAACATAACTGAAAATGTTCATCTGGTTTGAAGATAACACTGGACAAGATATCAGAAACTGTCAGTCAGGCCAGTAAATTCAATTGGTTTGTCCAAAAGTTAAACATAGAACTATAGCGTCTTAGTCACTTGAGTATGATAAAATAATTTTGAAATATTCATAAGGTGTAAGAAAAGCCATTTTAAAAAGTGTAATAACATTTCAAAGCAACAATGGTTTACAATGTATTGTCATCTGAAAAATGACAAAAAATTTATTTTGAAAATAACTTGCCTATTTTGAAGAAATACATTTATTATAATCATTCCATTTGAAATTATAATATTAAAATAATGTTTACCCATAATTGTGCAACATTATAATGCTAAAAATGAGTAAAAATCCATTAAAGGGTGGAGCCTAATTTTGTTCATTTTTCATTGTCAAAACCTTATTAAACAATTTTAAAATGGACTAATTTCAATTCTCAAGTTATTAACTTTGATATTACTTTAATATGAGCAAGTTCATTTCAAAATTAAGGGTGATGACATTTTGGTCATTTTCCAGTGACAAATCAACTTTAAAGGTGACAATAATGATTATACTGACCTTGTTCACATCGGTCACCTTCGTACATTGTGTGACATGAGCAGGAGTAATTGGTACCAATATTAAGACAGGTCCCACCATTCAGACACGGGTTACTCACACATGCTAAAATCACTGAAAAAAATAAGAAAATTAAAACAAGATACTCTGAGAGGTTCCACCCTCTTTGGTCTTGTACTCCTTCATCACATATTTTGCATTCAATTCCACATGAAAATGGATGACCAAATCTTTATAGAATTACAGTAGAGTAGATCATTTATATTTCCAAAATTTAGAATCTACAGTACTATCTATAGATACTCCTTGGATCTTAATATATGCTGCCCTCATGGTTAACTCAGCTGGTAAAATATGCAAAAAATATACAGTAATTATTCCAGAACGACACATAGAAGAGCGCCAAGTCACTATTTGCCTTGATATTGCCTGAAAGTTTGAATTAAATTGAACAATATATTTTTTTTAATACTTCTGTGAACAGGCAGACATACAGACAGTGTCAATTGCAGATGAGATGAAAAAACAAGTGTTTACAATGATCTGAAATCTGCATAGTGCTACTAGTTTGGGCAGTGTTTGGGTATCACATACCTAATTAAAATGATTGTGTACAATAACAGAATGTCACTCGATGAGATGAGCTTCCTGGGCCACCAAATTTAACCAGCCGATGCTGGTCCATGAATATTGGAAGATCATTAAGGGCAGATTATTAATTAATCCTTTTAAGGATTAAACAATAATCCTTAAAAGGCTTCCAGAAGCTGGACTGTAAGTTACGTAAACAAGCCCAAAGATACGACCAAGGAAAGCGGATACAGTCCCCTATATTATTCATTCCTAATGAGGTGAAACAATCACCCTCTTATGGTGTCATGTTTGTGGTTAATTCTCAATTACTAACAGTGTAATTGAAGTAAATTGTTCCTTGGGGAACTGAAGTATACAAGCCTTGATGACAACTGTTCTGTAGTGAATTTTGTCATGATTGAGTCTTCATTTTGAGAATCATGGCATGATCTATTGATCCAGATGAGTGATCTGGTTGTAGTTAAATGTGAACGCTACTATTGACTTACCATCTTGGCAGTTGATACCACCATATCCCAAATTGCATTTACACTGGTAGTAAGAAATGTAATTATGGCACGTTCCTCCATTTTCACATGGGGCACTGGCACATATGTCAACAGCTGAAAGTTAGGAAAAAAACAAAAATGAGAAGAAATCCCAATGACTACAAATCAGGAAGTTCAAATAATCATCTTATTTGGGAAATCCAACAGTCACATATTTAAGCTCAACAATCAGTGGTAAAAAAAACCCACAAAAATCTATATTTGGGATAAGAGATATATCTCAGAATTTGAAAATTGAACTCTTCAGTCCATCTACATTTTAGTTAAAAAACCACCTCTAAAGAAGGATTTTTTGACTCTATAGGTCTAGTAATAGTAGGCCATTTGGGTGCTTATTGTTTTATTAAACTCAGTTATAACTCCTGTCAGCTTCTTGTTGAAAATGGACAAAAAGAACTTGTTTAGGCCACTGGAAACAGAAGCCAATGCCGCACACCAACATTCACGTTTGCCAAGGCCATAAGCCAATAGCTTACGCGTGTGATAAAATTTTGTACGACAATGGCATAGTACAAAGTGTTTAATGTTTGATATTTAACAGTTTATTGTGCTGATATCACCCCATGTGTGAAGTTTGTATGCTTTACTCTTAAGCACAGTCCAGACTATCAAATGTATTTGACAAAAATCTTTGATGATACCTATATATGGAAATGATATATCTATGTATGGTCATGGTGTGACATCATCATGACCATATATAGGCATGTGAAAGTTTTTTGTCAAATTTAATAGTCTGGATTGAGCTTTACACATTGCAATGCACAATGCAAATGTATATATGGCAACGGCTCCATGTTGCCAAGTGTTTGCACATCTTAATATACAACATTACACACAGGCATTAAAGTAGGAACATAATGTGAACACATAGCAACGAAGATATGTTGGAATATAAATGTGCATGCATAGTGCATGCAAAATGTAAAGGTAAAGCTCACAATCTCCCACACCCAGAGTAGTTGTTAAATATCAAACACATTAAAAACCGTCGGCGTAAGAAATTTCATAACCTATTGGCTTACAGAAGTGGAACTAGTGACTGTTGCCATGCGCTTTTGGCTTATGTGTGCGGCGCCCTTAATATCTCATGCCACCATCAATTGTTTTTTTTACCTGTCTCACAGTTGACTCCTTCGAATCCAGAGGGGCAGTTGCACGTGTATTCCAGTCCTCCGCGATCCACGCACATTGCTCCATTACGACACACAGCTGGGAAAGTGGTACATGGATTGACATCTGTAACAATAAAATTAATAGAGGCACATCAAAAAAGTAATAGGTACATCAAAGAGGGTAATTCAGTAGCTCTGAGTCTAGCAACCATGTAAATTTTTAAAAAAACTGCTCGATCCAACCATAAAAAAATTACATTACTTATTATGTGTGCCTCCTATTAAAGAGCTAAACAAGAGATGGTATGGTTTAACAGTTCTAAATCCTCTAATATTCAAACCATCAAATTTTAATTGCTAAAAAGCTGTTAAATTCATCAAAAAGACTACCAAATATGTAAGATTAGAGCAAAGTAGTGCAACATAGTTTTTTTTTTTCTTTATTGGGCTTTATTAGGTACATATATATTTTACTTTTGTCAATGTGTTTGAATTTCAAAATAAATTTCACTTCTGTCCATTGATAATTCCAAAACTTTTATGACACTTTGGTGGGCAATAACTTAATAGGCAATTTGGCAAATTGCGCATTCGAAAAATCTGTGATATTGGGTGAGCTGTTTTTGACGTAGCAGCGGGGTGCAATTTTATTAATTTAATATATTTAATTCACTTGTACTTTGGAGCTCTTTATTCGATGTAAGTTTACAATCTAGTTGTTAAAGGCACACTTCTTCCCAACACTACCACGAAAACTAAATTTCTTTAAAAAGTTACCCGATTATTATTTATAAATTAATAAACAGCTTTTTACCTGCATGCCCCTTTAGATTTATTATCGAGCATAAAAAAATGTAAATGTTAGGTTTTTAGATGATTTCTTTGATATTTCCCCATTGCTGGTATCGGATAATTGCCTAGTACGCAACACACACGCACACGCACATAACTCAACCTTGGTTACTAAGTTTAGATTGTGCACAAAAGAAAAGCAAACACAGACTCATCCATGTTATTTTTTAAGATCCACCTAAAAAATAAATTCTATTTTTTATATTTGGAAGTAATAAAGTGGTGTAAATATGGAAGAGAAGTGTTATATTTATAAATTTGAATGGAATATAGTCAAATAGTGTTTTAGTTTATAGGCTTAGAAAGGAATGGTCTTTTAATAAAATGATAATCCTGATATAAATATTAAATTAGAATTCAATTACTTACAGTCTTCACATACGTCGCCTTGATAATCAGCAGGACAAATGCATCGGTAATAACTGCCATAGTTAGTGCAAGTTCCACCATTCAGACATGGGTCAGAAAAACATGCATTGCTTACTGAAAAATAATTGGTTTTATGCTGTAAATGGCGAGTATACAAAAAGAGCTAGCTAGGCCTAACCACATGTTAAAACTCAGCGTTTCTGACAACTATCTATTGTTGATTATGACGAATTACCAAGTAATAAAGAAACCTACAAGATCTGTTATGGTTTTTCATGAATATCCGAGAGAGGAGGACATGAATTTTAATTTTGATGGTATAGGCTAGCTAGACCTTGGTCACCAGTTGCAGGCCTAGACTAAGCCTTGACAAATCGGTACTTACAAAGTTATATTGAATAATAATTATAACATTGAATGCATATTGTACACTTTCAATATTTTGTCACAGTTTGTACAATATTTTTTGGTATATCCTTCAAAGGCATTCAATATTATATACTGGATTGATTTATCCTTGTTCACTGATTGGTTAAATGCGTGCCACATGATCATACATAATCCAACCACCAAAGTCCCATTTACGGATCTGTAAGTAGTAAAAGACTATTTACGGATTCTGTCCCAATTTCACAGATGGCGCCTTCTCATGTGACCCGGCGCTGGTACCGGTTGCGACCGCAGATCAAGTGGTAAGTTTAAAATCCATTATTCAAACCAATCAATGAACAAGAATGTATGAATCCAGTATACAAAACAAATATATACCAAGATGAAAGGCTCTGGATTATGGGTCCCTCAGTGACTGTAAAAGTATTATTTGCTTCGGTGCTGCACCCCTCAGCAAATAGTACCTTTGCAGTCACTTTGGGACCCATAGTTTTAACCAGAGCTTTTCCTCTCAGTATATATTTGTATATTATTTTAATAATAATAATAATAATAATAATAATAATGATAATGATATGTAGGCTTCTATATAGTGCTCTATACAATTAAGTCTCAGGGCGCTCTCCACATTATATAGTCCATTCTTAGATTTAGATGGTTAAAATCCAGTCAACTTGGGTCTAAATATTTGCCTTGCAATTTTTATAAAAGGAACATTTCTATAATTGTATATAAACATAAACAGGAAGTTTGTAATTATATAATTAATTATATAATTTAACAAAACAGAAATCTCACTTTTATATAATTATGACTTTCTGTATTTTTTTGTGGATATTGCAAGATGATCTGCAATAAAATACATGACTCATTTTGTCAAGACACCTCACAAATATAAAGAAATGTGGAGAGCCAAACCAAATGGGACATACAATAGGCAGAAATTTTAAAATGGTTAATTTTTTTTTTCAAAATTTATTTCATTTAAAAAATATACATACATACAATTTATATATTCACCTTTCTAACTACCTTAACAATTTTTAGATATTATGATCAAAAAATATTCAAAAAATGCCATTTAAAATTACCTTGCTTAGTCTATGTATACTGATAAATAATTTTCAAATGCAGTTTTCTCAAAACTTACATTGTGCAAACTTTGATTGTTCATAACTTTACAAGGAAAAATCGTATGAAACTGATTTTTTTTTGCATGTTAAAATAATAATGTGTAGTTTTATAATCTATAGAAACTAAATGTTCAATTATTCGACTTATGCCTCATTTGGCTTGGCTCAGCCAAAAATAAAAAACCAATACTACCCTGTGAAAACAATATCTCTGTTGACATGGTAGATAATGTTAGTGACAAGGAAGATACAGGTAGACATAGGTAGTTACCAGGGTTAACCCTGTAATAACTATCATACACCAACCTTGCTACCTATCTATATTGTCCCATAACCAAGACCAATAAATCTCTCAATTAACTCAAGGTCTTGTCCCCTCCCAAGGGAGCCTACCAATGATATAGTCAACAATGGCCTACAATAGGAAAAT
This sequence comes from Nesometra sesokonis, assembly GCA_025631205.1. NCBI lineage: Eukaryota > Metazoa > Echinodermata > Crinoidea > Comatulida > Antedonidae > Nesometra > Nesometra sesokonis. Next base: position 8,700 of record JAOTQE010080736.1, read on the forward strand.
ACAGCCATTAATAGACGTTCAGAATAATTAGACACCATGACAATCAATTACTTTTTAAGGTATCAATAACATCAACAAATATACTATCTAGTTACTAGGTAGTTCTCTGTGGTTTTAGGTAGATCTTTCTAGTAATTTAACATGGTAGTTCCACCCTGTTTGAGGGTGTTATTTTTTTCAAAGGGTACTACTTACAAGTCTCACAGTTAGGTCCTATGTACCCTGTGTTATCACAATTACAGCTACCAGATATACATACACCTCCATTTAAACAGTTTACGCCATCGCATGGGTTTGGGGCTGAAAATACAATAAGTATAACATGTAAAATAATTAACCATAATAACCCATACTATAAAACCGATGAAAGAAAAGCAAACCAATTACATACGAGAATACGAATTGGTTTCAGTAGCCTAAATTTTCAACTCTTTTCGCAAGGCCTGCGCGATAATCCTGGATGTAAATGTGGTTATAATGTTGAGGATCCGCTTCATTTCTTACTTTATTGCCCACTTTATTCAACACAAAGAAATGATTTATTTGTAAATATTGAAACTTGTCAATACTATATCAGCCATTGATACGTCTATAACCGTCAACTCTGAGTTCTGTCGTCAAATATTTATTTATGGAACAGATCTTCTTACATTCAATGAAAAGTTATCTTTATATAATCATGTTCAGAAATTTATCACTGTTTCCGTAAGATTTGATTAAGTCATTTTATGTATATTGTTTTACATACTAGTAGGCCTTTTATGTAAAAAAAAAAGTTGTATTAATCTTTGGAGGCTCCTTTATTCTAAGGTATGCCTTGTTAGGAGCTTCTGTGAAAAATATTGAATAAAAAAAAAATAATTCCATCTGGTTTAATAATAATTAATAATATATTTTGTTAATCCAAAATAAATATGTATGTGACATTTTGGCCCATCCTACAAACATGGATGAATATTGATCTTGTATGTCACCATCTACAATCAGGAATTTCACAATAAAGCAGTCCTCTCTAAATATCAGAGTCTGTATGCACACTTTTCTCTATTCAAATGGTCCACTAAGCAATTGTATAATACTGTACATATCCACGCAATAAGGTACATTTTTTATTTGATTTGATGTATTTGATTTTATAGAACACAAAGGATAACCCACAAAAGTCCAAAGTGGACTTACTGTATTTCCAGTGGGGTCCTTTCGGTTGTGATTGGGCAGTACACCAGGAGACAATTCCCTACTCTTTTTCGAAGAGTGCACTCAGTTCTGTACACGGGACCAACGACTTAATGTCTCATTCGTAAGGAGAGTGGCATGGTGTTAAATCGAACCATTGAATCACAGTTCAGTGCACAGCACAGTGATTTCCACCAGGTAAACCAATTGAGCTAATGCCACTGTACGTCATCGTAGCATTCAATATTTCGACATAAATTATTTCATCATCATTCCTGATGATGACATATTTATGTTGAAATATTGAATCCTGTCATGATGGTGTTTATTTCATTGTTTGGAGTATGTATTATAGTTTCTTTCTTCTCTATTCATGTTGTTGTTATGTCAAAGTATAGCAATAGCCATGTGTATTTTATCTTTTTGTTTGTTTCAGTTCTTAGAAACTGGCATGTAGACTCGTCATCAGTAAATTAGTAATCCTCGACTAGTTCAGACACAAACAATATTATTTTATCCTGTGCAGCCTACCCTTATATCCATGGGCCTGAACGTGGCTCCTAGGTCAGGAACAAGTACAGACTTATCTCCCTTTTTACATATACTATATCAGTGTTTAAAACAATTAAAAATATACTTACGAATTTCACATCTACTTCCTGAATACCCTGTTGTTAGGCAATCACATTCATATACAGTGACACGATTGTAGCATACACCTTGTGAACATGGGTTGGACAGGCATGGATTTGGGGCTAAAAAGAAGTTACAAAATTTATTCATTTATTCATTCATTTACTTATCATATCCACAAATTGTAATATAACTCAATTGCAAACATTTTAAATAATTAAAGTAAACAATAATACGCAACGTAAAGTGCTTATTGCTAAGGCCTCTAAGTTCACAACTATTATCCCAAGTCATTGGAAAAGACAACTATTTGAGAAAATCCATTCCACAATGTTGCAAATGGCATTTGTACCTCCCAGGTACCCACTTATACTCCTGTGTGTCGAGAGACAACATTACATGGATAAAGTGTCTTGAATACAAGTAAGCTCGAAACACCGACCTTGTGATTGTTAGTCCAAAATGCTACCGCTGCGGCAAATGCTTTTACAAGGGTACTGCTATATTAAAACCTGATGATCATAGGGTACTCACAGTACAAAATATACTACTGTCAGATTTGAACAGAAATCTTGTGTGGTACAGGACCTACCTAGGGTCTAGAAAATGTTGTTCTATAGATGCTTTCTGGTGCACTTTAGTGTCACACAATGTGCAAGAAAAAAGATTTTTTGGTGCAAATACTAATCAGCCAAGGGAGGGGGAGGGGCAGGCAAAATGTGCCTCCTTGTGCCTGGGGATCCTACACGGCTATAGTCCTATGGTGTTTTAATGCGAGCAGCAGGTCAGTTTCTAAAAATAAAGTGTACTACGGGCTGGCCACTGCGTACGACGCATATAAAAAACCCATCTGTGCAGCAAAATCTAATAGCCTTTGATCATTCTTGGAATTGGCAAAAAATATTTGATTATTATTTATGTTATTATTATTGCTGTTGTTGCTTTTGTTGCTGTTGTTGCTGCTGCTGTTCTTGTTCCTGTTGCTGCTGTTCTATTTCTATTGTTATTGATATTTTTATTATTATTACATGACTTACCAATTTCGCAGAATGTTCCTGTATAGGCCAGTGTTGTAGAGCAATTGCAGGCAAAGGCTGTTCCAAAACTTGTACAGATGGCATTGTTTTGACAAGGGTTTGATAAGCAGGGATTTGGAGCTGAAAACAGAAATAATTATACATTATTATACCTGTGAACACTCACACAGAATCCGCAAGTCTCACACATGGTGATTCTTTTTGGACGTCTCATGAATACGTCTCACTTTCTTACATTTGAGAAGAAATCATAAAAATGCAAATAGTACTGACCTAGTTACCAAGAAACCTCCAAAATGAGGTGAAAATGGCATAAACAACTACAATTTTAATGAAAAACCATGAAAACTACAACAAATACAACATAGAGGCTGTTATATAAGGCATGTAAGACGTATAGGGCACATATTTTTGGGGGTTTTTTTTGCTTGTCAAATTCAGATAGGGTATTTAATGCCTGGCAGTGAATGTCTCACGCATTGATCTTCCAAGAAGATAAATATATTATTCATAGTGCCTACAGTAATCAATACAATTCAGGGGTCATAAAATTAGTCGCAATGATCGTGCCTGGATTCCATGCCTGCAGCAAATCCAGCTGCAACTCTCCCGACCCGAAAAAAATCACACAGAATTTTTACAATTAGCCGTACGGAAGCTGCGATACGTCGTAAAAGCAAAATTGACGATCACAAGCACTGTACACTGGTCGAGAGCTAATTGTGAAAGGGCCTTTAATTATACAACATAAATATTTAATTACCAAGTATTACTTACGAGTTACACAGTAGTCTCCCTGGTAATTGTTTAGGCAGTCACATCTAAAATGAGTCACATAATTGCGGCAAATTCCATTACTTCCACATGGACTTGACAAACATGGGTCTGGCGCTAAAACAATAAAATACACACATATTTTAGTTAATATTTTCATGTTTATAAGCATCACAACAACAACAATTTAGGATTTGGCATTCCACTGTCAGACATATCCTTCCTCTAAATGATTCCATCTGTTTCTATCCTTAGCTAAAGCCATCTATCTTGCCATGTTTTTCTTTAAGTCGTTCATCCATCTTCTTTTTGGTCTTCCACTCTTCCTTTTTCCTTCTCAGGGATACCACTCAGTTTTAGGGTCTTATTTTGCCAGATAAGGCAAAAAAAAATTGTTTTGCCTTTTCAAGACAGTTCGAAAAAAAATTCACACAAATCTAAGATCGCGTTTTTATTTGCATTTATAATTTCATTTTATAAGTTCAAACAATTCTTGCCAAAATATCATTACCATTATTACATGCATTTCTAATGTATTATTTAGCATTTTGAACCCTAAAAGCATCCATGTTTTCTGGTTGGCAGGCCATTTCACAGTTGTAAAAAAAACCTACTGATTCTCCTGATTTTATCATGAAAGAGAAAACATACAGCTCTTTTTTCTTGGTCTAACTCGATGTACAGCTAACAACGATAACTTTCAGTTCGCTTGTGTTGTGCTTTAGCCAGAATTCCTTTTGAAACATTTTTTAATGGCTTAATGCTTACCTGTGTAAATTTCACACCTTGTGCCAGAGTAATTTGGTAGACAGCGGCAAACATAACTTCCACTGGAGTCATCACATGTACCACCATTGAAACAAGGATTAGGTGAGCAGGGCGCAGCTGAAGTAAATAAAGATTTAAAAACTTAAACACTAGAAACTAGATAGTGAACTTAACCAAAGAAGTAGAAGTATGAGCACATGCGATTTTTGCATAATGAAACTCTCTAAACGGCACACCGGCCGCAGTCTATGGCAAGTTTTTCTGCCAGATGCATGGGGGCGGCTGCACGTTGCATAGTAATTGGAATCTATTTGGTAACGGTTGAATGTTGTGCTTTGTGGGTGGGCTGTGCGAACTGTAGAATACGCACTTGGAATAGTGCTCCGAATTAATTGTGGTCCATCTGGGTACCCAGATGAAGTTCTGCACTCAATAAAATGTGGTAGACCTTTTACTCTGTGTTTTCTTTGGCCATGTTTCAATGAAAGTACACTATCTAGTTGTTAAAATAATAAAAATGGTTCCATAATAATTTGGCTGACAGGAGCAAGCTGACATTAGATAGAGGAAGCTGCGCATGTAGATAGCTCTATCATCTGCTACAGTTAGTTGGGTTATATATTTCACAATATGTTCCATTAGTTACCAACAAAAGCAAGTTAATCCAATAACTGCTGGAGCACCTGTTGTTACCTCTGCCAAAGACATTGGGAAGGTTTGGAATTCGCACCAGTTTATATTTCTGTGGGTGAGTGTGTGTATATGAACAGCTTACAAATCAAACAAAGATCAAACTAATACAAATTTCTCCAGAAACTCTTCTGCTACATCCACAACCCTTTGTTAGGTTACCGTATATAATTCATTTTCATATTAGCTGCTGAGAGGAACAAGTTAAGTAGATAGCTACTGGTGAATCCGCCCTTTCATCTGTGATGTTTACTACAGTCTGATAGCAGAAGATGACATCTGCTACAGTTAGTTGGGTTAAGAATTCAGTTTCACAGTAGTTGCCAACAGGAGCAGGTTAAGCCAATGTCTGGTAAACCTGTTCTTTATTTAAGCTGTAATGTCTACTACAGTAAGATAGCAACAGACGACACATGCAGACAAGCTTCGTCATCTGCTACAGATTGTTGAGTTATATAATTCACAATATGTATCGTATTGAGAGGAAATGGGATGTTGAAGGAAGTAATTGAAGGAAGAATGGAAGGAAAGAGAACAGTGGGGAGAAGGAGGAAACAATTCATGGACATGTTTAACATGGGACGTTATAAAAAATTAAAAGGAAAGCACAAAGAAGAGATCAGTGGAGAAACTAAAACTCAAACTCATAATTGGACCTGCAATATTGCAGATTACTAATGATGATGATGATGATGATCATGTTATTTATTTATTTAAAATCATTTTATCTATTCCAATACCTTAAATTACCTTTTACATTAAATAATTAATATCTTGCTTCTTTGTTTCTATATTATGTAAGTTTTGTGTTAGTTGTTACGATTAGGCAATGTACATGTAAAGGTGGTACAATATTTTGCAGGCCATATGCCTTTCATTGTATCTCCTCCATTTAGTTTACTGTACTTACGATTTGTTTTTATGGTACGTTTTTTTTTAAGTGAATGGAAATTTGAATTAGTTGCCGATGGGAGCAAGTTAAGCAAATAGCTGTTGGTCAAGTTTTTTCTACAGTTTAGATAGACTATTGTTGTTTGATTTTTAAAAAATGAATAAACACTTACTCGGTGGGGTATATAATTCACAGTATGTTCCAGAGTAGTTGGGTTGACAAATGCAAGTTAACCCAATAGCAGACGTCGATCCTTGACATATTGCAGCATTTTGACACGGGTTTGGCACACATGGGTCTAAAAGTTAAAAAAAAATCAGAACATATTTATTTTTTATAATGTCACATCTTTCTACATACAGGATCAATGTACATCATACTTTCTTAAAGTTCATTATGAGTGGTAATGTTATGTGGACGAATCATGAATAGCCGAGAGATTTTATATGTAAATAATTTTACATCAAACATCACAATACTCTAAATTATGCAACAATTTCACCACCTCAGAGGCAGATCCAGACTTTTGGAAAAGGGGGGCGGCAGAGTGTCCAAGTTTTAGGCGAGCATGCTCCCCGGGACATTTTGGAATTTAGATGTCCTGAAATGGCTTCACGAGCATGTTGGAATGAAATCTTGTTGAATATTTTCGTTTTATAGACAATGGTAATAAATATTCAATATATTTTACTTTTCCCTTAAATCCGCCCCTGCACCTTCCATAAATAATTCAATTTCAAAGCGAACACTCTAGGGGTGTTTTGAAATGAATAGAAGGTGGAAATTAATTATACGTTGAGGGACTTCAAGTATGAGGCATGTCAACTTACCTAAACAAAATCTATAAGGATTCGATTAAGGTTATATGTTGAATTTTATACACTCTTGACAGGGATTGACTGTAAACTATAATGGCCATATTTTTTTTAACTCTCTACTGGGTTTAACCAAAGATAATACAAAGGGAAAGATCGACCACATTCGATTATACGCGGAACTCCATCCGGGTTCCAATTTTCAATCGGACCCAAGGAGGCGCACTTTTTCAAGCGCGTATTCTACGGTTC